>BMAW01106998.1:178141-255419 GCA_019974015.1 Nephila pilipes
GTGTGTGTGTGTGTGTGTGTGTGTGTAAAATCTAGAAAATTATTGAATATTTAAAAATCGAACTCTTTTTAAATTCAATCGCCATAAGTGATTTAGGAACATGAACATTTGTCTTATTCTTGCATATAAAAATATTTAAATGGCGCAAATGCAATACTGTCAATAAGACTATAAGATTAACGTTTCAAAATTTTCGATGTTAATAGGATTATTGATGCGGTTAAATAATTTAAAAGTGATGAACATTTAATTTATAATCTTACCATCTTTGATTTATTGAATGGACGAAAATGCAGACATTAAAATAACCTCAATTTTACGATTAAAAATATATACTGAAAACTTATAATATATTAATTTTCTGCTCATAAAGCTTGACACGTAGTATCAATAGCATTAACATCAGTTTTAAGCCAACGGGAAACCTTTAGTTTTCTATCATATTTTTGGAAGAAAAACATTTGATGGTATTTTGACAACGACAACAGCATCGAAGAAGTAATTAAATTTTCCTACTCGAACGCCGAGAGAAGTAGCTTCGGAAGAAAGGATTAACGAAACGACTTAACCTTGCAACTTCTAAAGATGTCAACGGGGCTTAAAGTCACTTTTAAATGGAAAGTAAAGTGAGTTCAGTTTTAGACTCTAGTTGGAGATATTAAGAATATTTAATCGCATCTTGAAAGTTTATTGAGTAAAACAAAATAAACACTTTAATCTCTTGTCATCTTTTAGGAATTCGGATTTCCAATCAATGAGTTAATATTTCAAACTTGTAACGAGTAAAACTGGAATATTTTTTGGTTCTTAATCCTAGGAATTTAGTAATTTTATTTAAACGCTAAATTAAGATATTTAGCCTTAATAATTTTAGTAAACGGAAGTCTTAACTTTTGGAAAAACCCTATTTTCAATTTGAGGTCTTTTAATTTTGAAATACGAGTAATTCAAGTTTGGAATCTTGCGTGTTAGAAAGCAAAGAACAGGAATTGAAAAGGAACTCGAAAATTGTTTGTTTTTATTGTATCAAATTGAATGGAAGAAATAACTTTATTTATACTTATTACTTTTAAGACAAAAGCAGTCATTTTCATTCTTTCAAACATTTTACCTGAGCTGATATAGATGACAATTAATGTTTTTGATGATTACAAATACGTGACTTACGTTTAAATGTTTTGTTATTTATAGAACTTCTGTGAGTGTAAATAATACAATTATTTCGACTCGTATGTTTCAAAGCTTTTATATAATACCTTAGTCTGAACTAGACATAACCTTATAAATAAACAGTGATCTATCTTTAAAAGGAAATTTGTATTCCAACAGTCTTGAGGTATTAAATAATAAACATATTCAGATATATTTGGAAGATATCATAATTTTACAACAAACTAAGAATAATTTGGTTTGAAGATACAATAGGATTTGGTATCGCCATTATATTTGAAGAAGGGACAGACTTGGGAGAAAATAGTTCTGAATACGAAACGGAAAAGTGTAACAACATATTTCCTCCAACTATCCTTTCGAGACTCCGTATGACATTATTTGGTTCGAGAACCTCTGCCTGTGAATGAACCGCAACTTATGAAAATTAGCATTTTTATGTTAAAGTGCAGTGAATACGCTTTTATGAGATTAAAATAGTTTATCGGCAACGAAGACATCAGAGGAATAAGTTGTAGAGAAAGAGAGGATGTGGAATATTTGTGGAGAGCGAGGTTAGATGCTTGTTCGGAAACTTAATCATTTCAGCATGTGATGTTTCGTATCAAGAGATTAAACAAGTGCTGTGTATCGAGGAAGGTTTTTCAGGCCTCGAAGATGGAGAACAACGTAGGATGTCTGTGATTTATCGATCTGCGTTCAAATTACCGTCGATTCTAACAGGAGATGTGCGTATCGTGTACCCATTGTCTGCCCAAACCCTCACACAAGGTGCAGTACCTTTATGCTGATATCGAATGAGAGCAGACGATGAGTGGTCTTCTCGGAACCTTCAAACACGTAAACGCCCATCTGAATACTGCACGCAAATCCGGGACACGTATGAAAACACGATATTCTGCCATTTCTGAATCCAGCATTGTGGCTCGGCGTACCAGATTCACCGTCTCTCTGTATGCTGCGATGGAAGCCGAAGTAATGGTCGCCATCCTGATATTCCACACTATTGCGAATGTCATTGCACGGTACGAGTGGATACTGAACGTGTTGCAAACATGTCTACTTCCTAAGTAATTGTTCGTGATGTGGTTGAATGAATTTGCAGGCCGACCTCACAGCATGTCAATCTTCTGGGATGTTAAACATGGGAGGGCATGAAAATCGGGGATATCATTCAGTATGACCCACCTAAACCCGTTGATTTCACATTTGCATGATAGTGGTTCGATTTAAACCAGAGCGACGGGCAATATCACGGAACTATAATTCACACTTTCGATAGGCAATAAACTTGCCCCTGTCAAATTCCGACACTTGCTGGTAAGCATTTCTTATTATTCCAAGCATAACATGATATTCCTAGCACACTCGACCTTACAGAGTGCCTTACGATTAAGAAAGACATTACAGAACTTTTTTTATACAATGCTTCAGATGTCGTTTCTCCCTCATGAGTTATCTAAATGGACTGAAATACTAATCATTTGCATTTTTTACATCTTCTTCCTTTCATGTCATTTTGATATCTATCACATCATTTCTTCTTGGAGTTGGCCACCAGTATAAAATGTTCTTAAATTCTGACAAAATGGCAATTAACTGTTTTCTCGCTCGTTCTCCTTATTTCAATCGCTTAACTCCAGTACATATATATTGTATATATATATATATATATATGTCTCCGCGAGTCACTGTCTCTGTAAGAGAGTCAATAACTCTTTCATAAAAAGTCACTATCTCTTTCAAAAAGGGCCACTATCTCTGATAAAGAGTTACCATCTCTTTGATGAAGAGTTACTATCTTCTTGATACATAGTCACTGCCTTTGGGAATAAGAGTCACTCTCTTTTATTTTATTAAAATTGAATCTCCCCAATTTTATGAAAAATTTAAAATGTGCGTATTATTAATAAAATGTTTGAAAATTTTCTTTTAAAATAGCTTCACTGTGTTTTCATGAAATTTTTCTTGAAAATCCTGTTATTGTAAAAAGAGTTACTTTTCTGCCGACACGTCTGATGAAGTTGTTAATACTTTATGCTGTTGTTTGCAGTTTTCTTTTTTTATATCTTTTCTTAACAATACTGAAACAGTTTGAAGGTGTTTTGATGAAGCTATTCTTGAAACTTCTTTTATCCTATATGATGCTCCTTTTCTGTGACTTCTTAGAGGAAGTTTCATGTGTCTCCTTAAAACTGCATTTGAATATCTTGCTGTTGTATGCTAGGTTCCTTCTTTTGGACTTTTCTAAAGTTGATTATTTTACAAAATATTTTATAAAACCAATCTATAAACTTTTGTTGTTGTATGAGGTTTCCTTTTTCTGACTTTATAGAAGCAAAATATGTATTTCCATGAAACTTCTTTTGAACTTTTTTTGTTCTACATGGTATTCCTTTTTGGATGTAAATGAAGTCGTTGCCATTGCGAAGTATTTTGAAGAAGTCATTCTTGAAACTCCCGTTGCTGCATACGCAGTGAATGTTTTACCCTGATTTTTAAAATACTTTTAAGGAAACTTTGGAATCTCCATTTGGAAAACAATGGACAGAATTATTGCAGCAAAATGGTTTATTTGCATTAAAGGCATTATTGTGTTCGGGTTCTTTCTGCAAACAGTTTCCAAGTTCGTCAAGTGATTGATTTCTTATTATTAGAATTTGAAAAAAATTTTAATCAGGAAAAAAATTCTCATACAAGGGGACCTAATTTAATTTAATCCACAAATGAGTTCTTCGGCAGCAAAGAAACATGATCCATTAAAAGATTCCGAAGATTTTTTTTTTTAGAATTTATGATTTTCAACGTGAATTGGAAAACGTTTTGCTCTGAATACATCATCACTAGAAATGGCATCTTCAAAGAGTGTTAGGAGAAGTTACATTTCTTCAGTAATCATTATCTATGCCGTGGTAGAAGACTTCAAAGTCCTCAGTGGTGACACAGGCGTCCACTTTAGTGGAAGCATCCCTTTTTTGCTTGATTTTGTAGTGTTCCAACAGTAAGATGTATCCAACGGAATAACACATATAAGTCATGTTACAAAAATATATCATTTGCAACATGTTGGTAATCCAAGGAAGCAGCAAAGAAAAAGCACCAAAAAACGTTTCCTTCATTGTCAATATTTTAAGAATTAGTATTTACCTCAAGAAATTTCAAAAACGCTGTAGCAGTAATTAAATCGCAAATTCACTTAGCTTATTCAAACACTAAAGTTTGACTAAGTAAAACTATTTTACACAACGATGTAATTTTAAGAAAATGTGGCTTTTGTTACAATTTTGTATCGAATGTATTAATAGAAACATTGTTGCACAATTTTTGAGGTAATTAGAGGATCATTTTTGCTACAATGGAACTGTAATAATAAATTCATTAAGGCCTTGAATAATAAACTTAAAATATAGTAATTGAGTTAAAAAATTATCACCTTCCTTTTGTTATTTTAATTACACTCATCAAAAAGCAATCTTTAAAAATTTAGAGGTTTGTAAAATTTTTATTTCTTCTTATCAAAATGTGTTATGTTAGTTATTTTAACAGAATAATTTCGCATCAATTTTGAAATGTTTAAAGCCCTTTATTTCCTATCTTAGGTTTATTAATTTATTTGTAAAAAATAATTCCCAATTTCTAATGATTTATTACATTCACACTCTAAAGATGAATATATTTATCGATTAAATCATTTATGGATTAAATAAAATCCATCGAAAATCCTAATTTAGATTGCACGAGAGCAGACTCGTTAGCTAAAGTTTTACTTATGCATCTTTTATCATCATGCCAAGTAAAAATAAAATATTTAAAACTATTTAACCTTAAGTATAAATCATGGAAACTTAAAAGCAAACATGTTTCTTTTTAAGGCTTTTTGCATTGTGTTGATTGGAAGATTTTCACATTATTCAGCATTAGATTTTGATTCTTACTAATGCACTGATTTAAAAATAAATAAATAAAAAACTTAATCAATTTTCTGCCCTATTAATTTTTTTCTGAAGGATGTACAGGTTTCTGCAACTTACGACCGAGTTCTCTTCAGAATAACTAGTCGTAAATCGAGTATATATTTTTTCAACACTATTTTCATTCAAATGAATTATAAAGAGTGTACATTGAATGAAAAATTTTAATCTATGAACATATGATTATTATGTGTAATATGTAAAATACACATTATGTGCTCTATTTTACATTCTGTAACGAAAACTATAACCGGAAATAACGTAATCTTCTCGTTCTATTCGATTCTCCAGTGACACAGAAATGTTATACTATGCAAATTAAATTATTTTCTAAATCGCATAATTCACTCAATTTCCCCACCAGACCCAGTTTTGAAATTATTGTAAGTCGCTTAGGTTATAAGTAGAGAATGTATACTTAGCTGATGGTTTTCAATGCACTTTTTCAAAAATTTTAGAATAATCATTTAGGTACTTATCTACTTCACCGGCGCAAGCGATTAAATCGCCAAAAATGATACAATCGTCGCCAAACAGAATATGTGTATGCTGTGTGTTATCGCCAATGAAATCTGCTTGGCAAGATTTGCGCCGGCGAAATGGCTAAGTACCAACATATTTTATAATTTTGCATTATAGCAATTTTAAGAACATGTTTATTCATAGAGACGTAACTCTCGACATAAAGATTTTGAAATGAGAATTATTTTCAAAAGGGATTTATATCTCTCAAATATATTTATGATACAAAAATCGTTATTTAAAAGTACTTTCATCACTCGATGATTAAGTTAAAGCTAAAGTAAAATAATATTTTTATTTCACAGATAAAATGAAACATTTCTCTTCATATGTCAATTATAGTAAGTGTGATACTTTTTCAAATGTCAACATGAAGTAATTTTAACATTGCTTAGTGATCGAGTTTACAAGAAAACATCGAATGTAATTTTACAGTTTCTTTTTTGTTTTGAAATTTTATATTATACTTGTAAATTTTAAATTTCTCTCAAGATTAAATTTTTTTTTGACAAATATTTTTCTTCAGTGAAATTAAACAAAAATTAATTTAAGAGTGCAACGACTGATATTAAAGAAATAGTGAAATTAACTTTAATGGTTTATCAATATTGTAACGAAATCCCAATACATTTATTTAAATATTTAATATTGTAAATATTATCACTTCAAAACGCTACAAGAGAGATTATACACAATGTGTGCTGAATAAAGGTGTCCTTAGTCTACAATGCTCTATATTTCATGTTGAATTAGGAATTGTTTTTCGCCGCTGTTAAGAAAATTGAACACATGTTTTGCCTCTAACTTGCATTAAAAGAGGAGAAAGGAAGTTAAATCAAACATTTGCCGAGCCATGGTCTCTGTGTTTCAATATAAAAGCTAAAATTGATCACTTTACATTGATTGAAATTTTATGTAAATGGAATTGCATTTACAAGAAAAGAAAGACAATAACTTATTTGTATCTTAAGACAGGCTTACTTTTCCCTAGTTACGCAATTTTTGGAAACATTTAGCTCATCCACGTTTGGGTTCCTATAATATGTAGACGATAATGTGTCCTTATTATTGTTTTATTTCCATCGTTGAAGGCTAATGGAAAGCCGATGCGTCAGTCGTCCTTTTCGGGTCATTTATTTAATGGTGGTAAAGGGCAGAGATCCACTTGTACCTCCAGCAAATGACCCAAGCTGCACTAACACACTCAGGAATTGTCTTCAGTAGTGTTTGCAAATTTAGCGGCACTTTCTATTACCGCCAGTTTGGTTAAATTTTCACACAAAATCTATGTACAAGTAAATTACAGGGAATTCGTTGAAGATGAATATAAAATCTAAATTCATAATAATAAAGCAATTTATTTATTTTTGTGTACTTCGAGAAAAATATATTAAAATAAATTACATTATGAACATAAATAATAAACATAAAATGTTATAATTTTATAATAATTTATAAGCAATCTACATATATAAACTTTTTTTCTTAATAAACACAACTAAAATTACATATGCAAAATATTTGATAACATATTTTAAGAAATAAATGCGTAAGAAACATAACTGATTCTCAATACGTCTCCTAATCAGGATCTAATTTTTACACAAAATAATTCCATGGTAGTAATCGCTTTTCAATATTCTTATTTTTTAAATAATTATTCAAGAATCGTGCTTTATTTGAATATTTCCCCCTTACATTTTTCATTCATAAATACTCCGTGTATATTTAATACTTTTATTCAAATTTTATATGAGCAAAGGTCAGTTATTAAGTTGTAAACAACATTTATTATTCATGTTTCAACCTTAATAACAGTAGAATGTATATTGCTTTTTTAATTGTACGGAAGCATGTGTTCGTTGAATTCTACGGTTTCCGATTCTAATTTTAACTGTTTTACTAAGAATTCCATAATAGTTTCATTTTCCCAACAATTAAGATCATTATATATAGAACATGACCAAAATATCTGAAGAAACAGTTCGGCATTCTTTTATACAATGTATTAAGGCTTCCTTTAGTGTATTACGAATAAAAACTGTCCCAGCAAAAAAAAAACCGTAAACGTATAATATTTATGTACACAATTTATCAAATTATGTACATAATTTACAGTTAAAAATAAGAAATTGAAAATCGCAATTTACTGTTAGACCGGTTTGTGGACATAGTAATCCCTTGTCCTAAACATTCACATTGCATGAGTCGTTTACTTTAAGAAATTAAGGATTGCTAATTAAGGATTGAAACTAGTTTATATGCGTTTCTTTTATTTGCGATTCTTTTTTATGAGAACTTCTGTGTAATCTTTTTATGCGGTATACAAATAAGTTCATCAAAATTTATAATAGGAATAAGAAGTAATAAAAATTCTAATAAAAAAAAGAAGCAACAGATTGCTCACCAATTATTACATAATCACATAACAAAAAATGCGCTCATTTTACATCATTAATTTTATTACATTATAACTCGACCGCTACCGCATTTTTCTCTTCATCTAACATTTTAGAGATATTAAGCGAATTATCCTTCAGTCAATAGTAATTCCTAAAGAACATTGAAATTCCAGAATGAGCTTCGAACTTGTTTGTATGGTAGCCGTGATTTATACAAACGGGTAACTAAGCAACTGTCGTCGCAAACTTAATTACCGACTACTTTACGTCAAAAATGTCAACTTTGAATGATTGAGAGGTAGCATCTTTAAGTTGTGACGAATTTATATTTCTATCCGCCTCTTGTGCCATAGTTAAACTCAATATATTAACACTAAGAGTCAATAAGTCATTCAAGAAGACGTTAGACAGGTTTCTCTCGCTATATTTATTTGACAACTTACTACTATAACGACAAATGTATACCGACTCTCCGAAAATATCGCCCTAGATATATTCATTTTTTCCACTAATATCAAACTAACGGACTCTTACCAACAAAGTAAACTTGAGGCTGCCTCGACTTCTAAGCTTCACTATGCCGCCGATAATTTGTAGCAATTTTCAACCCCGTCTTCGACCATAGAACCACTGTCAAACGCTAGAGTCACTCGACCTATATCGTCTTAGCTTATATACTCCCTAAGTCCCTCGCTTCACTTTATTTCTACCTGCTTGTAATTTAAATACTCACGTTTCATTTTTGGTTGGGGAAAAGTTGCATAAAAAATAGCAATCAATCTTAATTAAAAGTCCCCAAGGTTAGTAAAGAGAAAACTATGAAGAGCCCAATGTCATAAAGTGACGAAACTAATTCTATACCAGCCGTCTGCAAGAAAGTCCGCCATCTTGAACATGAAGAATAATATTCATCCGTGCGTTATGGGATTTTCTTGTGTGTTACATATAATGTATCAGCAAATAAAACATTTTAACATTTACTTGTGTAAAATAATTTTTACCTTGATTGGAAAACCAGTTTCTAACTAGATAGAGAGGTTTTGAGTCACATTATCCATAAAGATAATTTCTATGTGGCTCCTATTTAAAGCATAAGATTTATTTATTTTTAAATAAGTTGTAAACAATATAACACATCAATCAATAACTCCCGAGACTAACCCAGAGATGGCGCTCGAAGTAAACCAGTAACCAGGTCTTTCTAGAGTACTAACCTTTGCTTGAAACGTGTCAAAATTTTAAGTCGATCGGACCAGAAACAGCTGAGTTATCGAGGTTGGAGTAAAGTCGTTTTGTAGTTTGTTTAAAAAATAGAAAAAACCGAGTTTCGTGTTCTGATAAAACATTGTTTTTTAATGGGTAAAAACACCGTGCAAGCGAAACAGTGGATTGAAAAATGTTACCCAGACTCTTGTCCATCAAAAGCAACGATTTGTCGGTGGTTTGCCGAGTTTAAACGTGGTCGTACCGACACAAATGACGCGGAACGCTCGGGTAGACCTGTGGAAGCCGTTACACCGGAAAATGTGAGTGGAGTGACAAAAATTATAATGAAAGATCGTAAGGTGAAGCTCCGTGAGATTGCTGAGATGACACAGATATCATATGGAAGTGTATTGACTGAAAAAGGTTTTTTGAAGTGAAGTGAAAAAGGTTTTTTCCAAGTGGGTGCCGCGATTGCTTTCGATGGAACAAAAACAGCAACGAGTCAATGATTCAGAAAGCTGTTTATCGCTATTTACTCGCAACAAAAAATATTTCTTGCGAAAAAAAAGAAAGAAAAAAAAAAAGATTTGGAAAAGCGTTGGAACGATTGTATCACCCTAAAAGGTGATTAACAAAAGGTGTTATGTTGATGGATAAAAAAAAATTTGCAAAAAAAATGTTGTTTTCAATGTTAGTCTCGGGAGTTATTGATTGATGTGTTAGTGTGTTTCGAAACTCTAGGGAAGAAATTTAAGAGGTGATAGAAAACATCTAAACAAGCAATTTTCACCCTACAATGTGTATTCGAAGAGCGAGTGAGAGACCGCTAGACGGCGGATTTCAGGAGGTGTGTCCTTTTCAAGTATAGTGTATGTCTCCATGCCTCGCACTTTATGTGTCCTATTACAGAGACTCCACCGGTTCATCATTTGCTGTAGCCTATGCATTGTATGATAAGAAATTCTTGAATAGATGTTATCTATCACCACTTAAATTTCCTCCCTCTAGTTTCGAAACACCATGAATATTTATAACTATTTATGCAATTTCAGAATGTTGTTATGTGGTTCCAGACCCTCGCGAAAACAGGTTTGAATTGAAATTACATACGAGTTTTCAAAACTCCTTTATTGGACATGTGCTTCTTTATTGTTTTATTATATATGAGCAAATTATTATACAAAAAAAAAAAATCCAATCCGTACAATACAGAGTAACAGCTTAATAACTACATATTCACATGCAGGCTTAATTCTTATAAGCTATAAACAAAGTACTACAATTCTATCACAAGTTTCCATTGTTTTTGTAATTCTGATAACTTTATCTAGATTAAAGCAAATGATGGATTACAAAAAACTCTCGTGAATAAAACTTGAACTCGAATATAATGAACTTACTACGAAATATAGTGTTTGATTGCACACAAATTTTAGATTTCTCTTGACTGTGATGAACATTTGGGAATATGTTCCTTTTAAATAAGTTTGATAATCCATTTTAATAAGTTAAATTTTTCTTGGAGTTACTTAGGATTTTCTCAACTGTATTGGATAAAAACGGCAAGTACAACAAATTAGAAATATTTATGTCAAAAGACGTAACACATACTGCGGTAAACGTTAAAGTATTCCGAACTATTTGACAAGGTGTGAGATTTAATGTTTATTGGACAGCATAGTTGGAAATCTAATTATTGTTATTATTTCTATGTGCCACTTATCGGATAAGAAATTAATGATAAAAGTTGGTCGTAAGTCACATTTTATCAGCATAAAGATTAATGAACATTTTTAAAGTACTCTCAGAGGAACTGAGGGTAACCTTTATTTATTGATTCACTTATTCAATTCATTAGAATTTTAATAATGTATTTTATCTTAAACAAAAAAAACACCACTTGTCATTCATGATCATACGTGAAATAAATAACCTCTAATACCTTAGAAAATCTGCAGGAGCAGAGTTGAAATCATACATTTAGGGAAAAAATTGTCTTAATGACGTCAGCCCTATTCTTCACAAATGTATAAATAAAAGTCTTAAAATGTTCTTACAATTATCTCAAAAGCATTCAGATTTATTTATGTAGGATTTTGAAAGACTTACAATGTATTTAAAATACACAAAATGCACTCAAATAAGGAAAATGTATTCAAATGCTTAAAATGTATTCAAAAGGACATAAATGTATCTAAAGCTATAAATTTTTCGAGCATTAGTCTTATTTTTAGAATGTTGAAACATATGGGAGTTGAATATTCTGGATTTTCCTTTTATTCGCATGCAAGAGAACTTTCATCGCTAGAAAAAAAAATAAAACATCGTTTTGCGAGTCCTTTTAGTGTCTTTTTTCAGAGAATGAAAAAGAAAATGTTTTCAATGGAATCGGTAAGAAAATACATTCAAGGGTTTTAAGCACGTTGTACTACATCTTATTCTATTATACATTCGCATCGCGTATTCTAATTTGTAAAATTGTCCTTGTACTTCTGAAAGTCCCCGTTAAAAAATAAATTTAAGGCAGAAGAGCAGCTTTTCAAAATGCGTTTTAAGTCGACAATAAAAAAAATGATATTTCAAAAAGGAATTATTTCAATAGAATGAAAAAGTCCATAGATATGATACATGCGTATAAAACAGTTTTGATGAATAAATACTGCGATTTCAGGTAATTGAATGTTTTATTGAGAAAACATTTTTTCACGTTTGTATAGTGAATGAACAATACTAAATTTGTAACTGTTCCATAGAAGTTGCTATTAGGCCAGCCATGAGCTCTTGGAGAGGAAAGTTCTTGCCAGACTCTAGTATTTTTTTAATGTAGTCGAAATTCTAAAACGATTAGAAACGCCTACTCATCAAATCCCACACGCGCTTTATTTTGTTGGAAAGTATTTGGCATTTTACTTCACAAAGAAATGGATGGCAAACACGAAAACGATTCATAAAAATGATGGTTGAGTGGATATGGTATTACGCTCTTATAAAGTATGTCAAAGATACGGTGAAACAGCATAATTAGGGTAGAATACCGTAGCAGCATCATAAATGAGAGATTGGTATTCGCAAAATCAGTGGACGGAACACAATTCGATTGAAAATTTATTTTTACATATTATTTCGTCGTTCTGTTTAGATTTTCCAGATAATCATTCAAAACAAACACAATATTTAATCGATTTCATGCATGAAAGTGAAAGATATTTGAATATAAAAAAAAATTCGTTGATTTCATAGAACTTCCTAAGGATGTAACTTTTTTTCCTTTGTCTCAATGCATTTATTTAAAAAAATAATTAATTGGTTTTGAATATCTGAAAATTAAGTAACATAGCTTCTATAAAGGTTTCATAACGAAATTTTAAAGAAAGGCAAAATGATGCTCTTAAAGCCACTTAAAATGAAAATTTATGAATGGTGAGCTGATTAAGTGCAGGCAGTTAATTTTTATGCACTATCTATAGCAAATTTAAATGCCAATTACTCATTGCGCATTTCTCTCCACTTAAAACTTGAAGAAAGAAAAAAAAAATGTATTATTTGTTTCTCCTGTGCTAGGAGCTACTTTATTTCATTTTGATTACTTTACATATGGAATAAATTTCTAAAAACGGTAAAGACATTTCTTTTCAAATCCACTTTATTTTAATTTACAACGTTCCCTTCCATTAAAGAACGTTGTAAATTAAAATAAAGTTGATAGCTCCATTAAAGAAGCTTGATCTTTTGAGAATTCGAATCTCATTAAAATTCACAAAGAAAATTTTCATTTCGCTCTCTGCAGAAAAATTACAATTGAGAATTATTTATGCATATTCCTGGGAATATTTTCTCACTCGTGATAGCAAAAATAGCTTTCTTGTAAACTTTGCAAAGCGTATTTTCAAGCAGTTTTGAAAGAATTTCTTTTTTACAAAACGATAGTATTTATTTTAAAAACACTTGAAAAAGTGTCTTTTTGAATTGCACAGCATTAATGCAAACATGATTTCTTAAAATGTATTTATGTACTATACAGTTATATTTTCATTCAATAGACTAAATAAATTTAATGGAATAAGCAAAACGCTAATTTAAACTGGCATTCATTCATTCCATTTCAATCAAAAATATTTTTTGTGAACAAATATGAATGTTATTTAAATACACTGCTATCTTGATTCACGACACACTTAGTTAATGATGAGCCTTTTCAAGCAAAATATGTCTGGGGTAACGACGCAAGACTTTATACAAATTGTCGATTAATAACTAGAGTTTCGATGAAACATGACCCCTGATTAGGAAAATATTCCATTATAGGCATAGACAGATAATAATTTTCTAGTAAAGCACATTAAAGTTACGAAAAATATGCATACATATGTCATTAACTTTTCCTTTACACTCAATTTCCACTAAATGTACATTATTATAATTGTAGGAAATGGCGCGTTGAATAACTTAGGTATTAGTTTACAATTATAATGCTCAAACGGATTACCATCGTACACCAAGAGACAGAGACAAAGAGGATACAATTTGCATCAATATTAATGGAAAAAAATTAATTAATTCAGAAACACGAAAAAATTATCTGGTTTACTATAAAAAAGCGACATTCCTCAATATTTTTCTTATGGATTTATTAGAAATAAAAATGCAAAGAACTCATGAAAGTAATCTTTCTAAAAGCCTCGCATTTCATGATTTGTTTTCATTTTTGTTAGTTGAATGGCAAACAGCTCAGCTTAAACATAGAAAATTCTGAGTTTGCCTCCCACTAATCTCTTGTGCACTCTCGCAAAATGTCAGAATTTTTTATGTTCTACTTTGAGGTAAAATATATTTTAAGTACAAATTAAGCACTACAGTAAATCCCCGTGTACATTTTAACTATTTAAAATTAGTTAAATGTGCGTATTTGGAAAAAAAGACAAAAGATATTTTTGAGCTGTTCCTTATATGGAACAATAATCTCAATATACTTTGAAATTATTTTGTATATAAAGGAAAGTATTAGTTCAACAGTTTAATTTATTCACAGCGCATCAAACTTCAACACATATATTTTCTGAATAAAGTTTTAAAAGCAAACTACTTCTCATTTACTATTAGAAAGACACTGTATATTCAGAAAGTATCATATGTGAAAAATATTTTTTGTTATAGTCAAACAATATCCAAATATAGCAATTTCTATATTTCTTCAAACATATATATTAGTGTATGTGCATATTTTATTCTTCATGAATTAAGTTATACCGCACAGCAGTTTATTGTGATTTTAGAAAGCATTTAATTTTTTTGAATAAATTTACTCTGTAACATAAATAATACATTAATTTACTACATCCTATTTTTTTTTAAGTAAGATCAAAATACAATATCATTAAATGAGCAAAATGTTAAATAAAATGTATTACCTTATTTTAATTTTATTGCATTTCTAAATATATTTCCAAAATTTCACAGATCTGTGGCAATAGGCTCTATCGCATTTTTTCCTACAATTAACACAATGACTTTTTTTTTAATCGTATTTGGATTGGAAATTCATATCGATAAAATGAAGAGTGACTTATGTAAATTAAATTGAATTTTTTAAGAATTGCGAATAAAAAATTGGATACATTACATTCATAAGCAGCGAAGATATGAATAATGAGGGGAGTTGAGATACATAGATGTAGTTATTTACAGGAACTAAATCCATAACTGATGGAATAGAGAACATTTTGACAAGAAGTTTCTGAATCATAAATAGTAAGTCTCTGCTTAGGGTTAAGAACACGAATCAATTTACTCTACTCGTTTGAATCCGAGTGAATTGGTATAAGATAAATTAATTTAATATTCCTAGAAATAATTCTTACATGTTTAAGCAAGTGTTCCACGGAGAGAGTAAAATAGAAAATAGACTTTAAAGATTCAATGTATGAATAAAAATAAATCGGTTATCGTTATTGTTTGTGTCATTATTCGTTTGATTGTGAGGCGTTTCTCTAAATAAGCTTAGGAATGACCGGAAAACGTTGTAATAAACAGATGTTATAGTTCTAGTTACATTGCTTAGTGAAGTATTCATATTTTCTTGAACAGAGTGTACGAAATCACTTTGATGACCCTCAAAACTCCAAACTATTTTTTCTTGGCTTTTTTATTATTCATGACAATTATGTGCTTAATGTGCATGTGGCAATCACGTTTGAATCAGAATTGAGAAAAAAAATTCTTGGACTTATGAAAAATTATTGCAAGAACTAAAGAGTTCAAATTTTTGAATTTTATGAAAATATTAATTTCTTAAATTTTAATAAAATGTAAAATTTAAGATCATCGTTTGTTAAAAAAATGATTTTTTCCCCTTAAATGCTTATATCATATACGTTTAAATATGGTGAATGTAAACTTTTTCTAACAAACATCTAATAAAAAAGTTGCTGAAAGGATACGGTGGATCTTTAAACGTTTTTTACATACCCAATATTACTTAAATTATTGTTTTAATTTTTATTGTTGCGGTAAGATTCATTCCTATCAGAAGGTTATTACACCCAAAAAATCAATCGAGAGCCTTCTAATTCTAAGCACTTAATGGAGACTTGATGTTATATCTGTTACGCTCAAATATTGAAATGCTTCATTATCGTTCTGATATTCGAAAGAATTTTCAAATAAGATATAAAATGGAGACGATAATGATATTTTGAAACAAATTACCATGCAAACGTAATTTATGCTTGGAGAAAACGTGAGTGAAAAGTCATTAAAAATATATAAAGCAAAAAAAAATCTGTGGTGTTATCATATCAGTAGTCTCGCCTGTCATCGTTAAAGTTACTAGAGTCACAAATATGAATTTCTTTTTAAGTTCAGAAAAATAATAATAAAGTAATTAAGTAGTCAATTATGTATTTTTTGTAAATAGATTTTATTAATTCTGTAAGAAGAGTAATTCTCTCAAGCATAGTTTCATGTCCTATGCTGCGAGTAATAACAACTTCTATAATGTAACAAAGAATTCGCTTACCGGAATATGGTGCAAGTAAATCCTCCAAATTGTCAATCAACCAGACAGTTTTGGTTCCTATTATCGACAAATTACATACACCCGTAAGAAAACTTCCTCGCACTAGTTAATACTAGCTCTCTTCTTATTACCTTAACCTTAAATCTCTCAAATCATTTCTCTATTTATTTCATACGACTTTATTATATCTATTCACTTTACTTCTAATATTTATTTAATTTGCATAGCCGAGTTTCATTTGATGAGAAAGAAGTTGGGAATTTAAATATAAAGACAGAATTAAACCCCAATGGTTAGTTAAGTGAAGTATCTTGAAAAGCTCATGTTACTATTCCTTTTAACCTATTTGGTCCAATAAGCAAGATTCTTTAATTTAGTGCATATGTAGCTATATTGAAGTAGCACGAATGATTACAGAAAGAGAAAAGAGGGAAAATATAGTATATTTCCCTTGCACAGTCTCCTGGTAATGCACTGTAATTTAAAATAATAATATTCTTATTTGCTTAAACTGTTATGAGTTACTTCTTGCAAATACTTGAGGTTTTTAGAACAATATTTATTTATTAATATCGATGTTACACTTAAATAAGACTTCAAAAAGTTTTATTGCTGTAAAATGACGAGATGCAAATCATTTTCTGTCGTCATCTGAAAATCGTATCTATCGTAGAGCAGAGAAATAACGGAGTAACAATTCAGGACGCGAAAATAGCGGATGTAGTCCCCGGTTGAAAACAAGGAACTGTCACTGTGAAGGCTGTTGTTAAGCGTTTCTAAACACTTATTGCTACGACATTTATTCCACATACTGTAACCATAGCATTATCACCCTTATGCTATTGCAGTAATTAGTGTCAACTCACATTGATGACTTTAAGAGCTTAATTGTAATATTCATAGTAACATGTATAATGGATTGTTGTGGAGTAGTATCGTATATTCGTTTTGTAGAGGCAAAAGTCACAACGATTCTGAGTATCACATAATTAAAGGGGTATGCATTCACCACAAAATATCTTGTGTTCTACTAATATATATTTACAAAAACATTTTACGTAAGAAACTTTCTATAGATAAAAAGTCAGTGTTTGTGTTTCTTATACCCGATACTATAAAAAACAGTAAATAAACAGTGATATTTAATTTTGTAGATAATTAAAAATATCTATTTATCTCAGTACAAGCTCCATGTTCAAAATTAAAGAATATATTGTGCCAAAACAATCACAAAAATAGTTTTAAGACTTTATATTTACTGCAATATAAGCTTCTGCGTTTCTACTTGACCATCATGAAACATAAAAGCTGTTTAAAGTTTTGACGAGCAGTGAAATGATTGGCTGTGATCAATAAAGTGATAGTTGCTCATTAATACAGCCAGAGCTATGAAATGTTATATGGATTCTTAGAAAGGTCGAACAGTTAAAATAAGGCCATAAAACAAAAGTTTCAAAAGTTTGTCATTTTTAGAGTACTGTGTCTCCTTAAAATTAAAATAATTTGATCAAGCTTCTATAACACGAGTAATTTCTTAAAAAGAGAGAGAGAGATTTGATCCTACTTAAGAGTATTCAAAAAAGTATATTTATTGAATCTGTGCTGAAAACCGCAGGCAAATTTCAATAGCAAATTATCCAAATAATCACTGATTAATTTATTTATTAACGTCTCACTCTTGGAATCAATACGAGAGTTATTGTTAACAGACCTTGTAATTATGAACATTGATCAAGAGATGATTGCGACATTTGTGTTGGAAACACCAAACTTCCACACTACACCAAAGGAAGAGTTTATGACCTCAACAGATTTATAAAGCATCAGCCCCGCCTCGAACCAAAGATTCGGCGAGAATAACGCTGTCTGTGAGCCAGCGACCATGACCACTAAGCTACTGGAGCCATCAATAAAATTATGAAAATATCCAATAATATAACAATTTTTTCAACAAACTTTATGATAAGGCAGAAAATTATAAAGTTGAAAGTAATGGCCATTCAATTGACCCTTCTGTGTGGACGATTCTGCAGGAAAAACTCAATTCTGATTTTATAGAAGTTATTTGTAATTCCCTTCTTCCATTGTTTATTTTTATATTTTAAAAAAAGACAATTATGTTCTTCTCTTATTTATTTATGATTGGACATATATTCGAAATGTACATTTAAAATGCAGAGCTTTCTTATTACTTCCAGTATCTAGCATGTTCAACCCTCATAAGCTCACGTCCTTCTTTTTTTTGAATTTAGATTATATTATTTTATAAAATGCTATGCTTCCGTTCTTCAAAAATAAAGTCATAACAACAAAGCCTGAAAGAATCGGAAGAAAAATATCATATGTGTCATATATATAGTTGAGACGTTGCAGAATATTTTTCCTTACTTCTTATGTCCCCGAGTGTAGAAAATTTCATTTATTTTCCGGAAGTTACTGGAACATTTTCACGGAAAAGTCAGTCGAATTCTGGGAAAAAGAAACAAATCAGAAGCTGTTGGATTGAGCTGAACTAAAAAGAACATGCATTGAGCTCTTTTTCTCTACAGCGTAATGTTCTAAAAACGAATAAATCGGAATCATATGGATGGATAAAGATGTAATACTGAAAAGAAAAAAGATGTAAAATGCTTAATAAAAAGAGAAAACCTCTCCCAGGAATGATCAGTTTATAGGAATTTCTTAAAATTATTTGATCGAATCATAATAATATTAGAATTGATAACACAGTTAAAATTTATTCTAGCTCTCCACAATTTTAGAACACTCAAATTTGATGATCTCTTATTAGGTTGAAAAAATTCATTCTTTAACCAGAACCTTTTAATAATTTACAAACTTATCTTTATACATAACAACATCACTGGATAAGTTTGGACATAACCTTATAGTTTATTGCAACAAGTTTTTAAGGAATTGCTTATTAACATATCTCTTTAAAGAAACATGATGGTTACCGGTGGAGAACTTCGTAATTTTGATCCTTGGTCAAGTGACGAGAGGCAAGCCAGAGCTAGCAATGCGATCTCTAGATTTACACACTTCTCCACTGTGAAGACGATGAGCCTCGTCGGATTAAATGTGCTTCAGCCCCACAATATGGTGGGTCTTTTATGGCTCCAGAACTCAAATCCACGACTCTATGGAAGGAATGCCAGCCGCGAGCGGACGACCACTACCACTAGGTTACCACGAATACAAATTAAGATCTCATTCATAATTTCTCAGCATTTTTTACATCATTATTGTTCAGATAATCTCCGATAACATACATAATACAGATATCAATAATCTATCTACGAGGATGGTGAAACAAACCGGTTTCTGCGACATATGATGTCGATAAGGTATGTTTATTACTGTAATTTCTGACTCGTTGTACTTCAAATAAATAGATATATTTCAAATTAATGTCACATTAAAGGACAGGAAAATTATTGATTATATATTACTTCTGCCTGACCACAGTTCTATTTTCCAAGACATACCATGTGAGAGTTTTGAAACGGCCTCTGTCGCTGATTAGGTATGACCGCGAGTTCAAAGTTCCCGCACTTTCAGGAAAGTTGACGGAGCAAGTCATGATGCAAAAAAAAAAAAAAAAAAACAGGTGTGTAGTGGGACGAATAAGCGTTAATTTTCAATGGGTACAAAGTCTTCAATTAGGCGAGCTATGACAGTTAAGAGAGAGGAGTATTATTCTCGCCACTTGAGTAGGGCTCAGACTTAAAGATCGAAAATCAGTAGATCTTGTGGCGATTCTAAATCCGACTTTAAATTTATATTCAGTGAGAAATTAGAAGCTTAGCTCATAGTAAACGTAAAACAACCTTATTATTCTAGTGAGTCATAAATGGAACTATCAAACAGTCATTTCTTGGCGAAAGTGAAGTACTGTATGCCTCTCATCGGACTTGGCGGAAAGGTTGGTTAGAAATAAAATAAGTTGCCAAAAAATATTATGAAACAAATACCTTAAGAAATGAACAGTAAAACTAAACCAAAAAATTCAGGGGATGAAAATGGCAAATTTAAATATTATTAAATAAGGTTGTTAAAGTTCTTGTAAATTAAAAAAACAAATTCCAAAATCTAACGATAAGAAATTATAATATATATTTAGAAATATTGTTGTGAGTGAGTGATGTTGGAGTTTAATGGCGCAAGAGCCAGATATAGATATACCACGCTAGACAAAATGTTACTGTAATATATATATATATATATATATATATATATATATATATATATATATATATTTAAGAAAATAGGGAAAGAATGAAAAAATTGTTTACAAAAGAATGAGAATCGGAAATTGAGAAATATCGATAGGGTTCCCAGGGGAGCATCACCAGTTTTTACTACAAACAGTAAACCCCATAGTAAAGAAAAATTCATCAGGGTGTCTTAGAGCTATGATTTCCATACCTACCGAAAGATATTGATCCCCTAATATCTATAAATAATACTAAAATAACATTTAATTATAAGTAATAGTTTTTAAATAACAGTTATAATTACAATAATAATTCTAAATAATAATAATTATTACAACTAAATTAATTTTTATTATTTATAATCAAGTAGTAATAATGTAAAATATATATTATTGTTAATTTATTATTATAAATAATTAACATTATACATTATAGTCAATATAAATTTATATATTATTACAGAATATTGGTAATAATATAAATAATAATAATTTATATTAAGTATATAATTTAAAGAAATTCATATGTTTAATATAATTTTTCTGGTAACGTTTTGTCATAAGATTTATACAAACGAAGATTTGATTTCTTTAGAATAATCCGACAAATGGATGATATTCTTTTTTTTATAACTTCTAAAACGATGGATTAAACAATCTTAATCTCCTTAAACAAAATATTCCTTTCCATAAATTTTTAATTCATAGTTCATTCATTCCTATCGTTCGTCATTACGAAATATAAATATATTACGGTTCTTCCTCTTCAACAAAAGACATATCATTCTTACAAACCGAACATTAAATGATTTTCAAAATTAAATATTTATTCATGTAGCACTGCAAAACATGCATTTTAACTTTTTGCTTCAAATCCTAAAAAAATAGTAATTTTAAATACAAATTTCAAGAAAAAAAAGAAAAAGAAAAATTTAAATATAATGATTTTGAAATATGTTTAACAGAACAATTATAAGAACATTCCAAAGCATACAATTGTAACAAGAAAAAATAACTCATTTGAGAATTTAAAAAAAATTCTTTGAAAGTAAAAAGATCAGTATAATGTATTTTAAAACACCATCTATTGTTTTTAGAAATTTATCTGCCGCTTTTAACGAATAGTAAGCAAGAAAAGGAAATATGTGATCTGTGTGTAAGTTTCCAGAGTTACCAAAAACTATCCCGAAAGAATGGTAGCTATATTATACAAGTATGTACGATATTCGTTACAGTTCATTAAGTATTGGTCTTGGAATCTGAACTAATGAAATAAATATTTGTGTTTTCACATTTTTCGAATACCATTTTATATCATTACTCTAAATTTTGGCTCAAAGTTTGAATTGGTGTTGCATTTCTTATTATCACGTTCTGAGTTTTTACAAATTATTAGATAATAGATGTTTTCCTAAAATTTATTGATCGAGTCATAGTAATATAATTTCCAACAGTTGAATTTTATTCTAGCACTCTACATTTTTTAAAACAAAATAATTTTTCGTAAATTGAAAAGATCGATTATTTTATGTAAAGTTTTTTTTTATTAATTAATTAAGTTCGTTTCTATATATAGCAGCGTAAACTTATTCACAATGGAATAATTTTTTTTTATAATTTATTTTAACAAATTTTTAAATTGTTTTTATCAATGGTTTTTGTATCCGTACTGTCTAAAGACTCTGATTAAAATGTACATAAATTACCCATAATATAGATATTGTATTTTTCTTGTGATATACCATGAATGAACTAATTATGTTTCATCTTTCTAGGAATTTGAAAAATTACATTGGCAACGGATAACTATGAAATGAAGAAAAGGAAGGTTTCGTGGACAATTTATTCGCAAAATTTCCTCTGATTAGACTATATATTCCTCACAAAAGAAGAAACTACCGAAATAACTTATTGGCAAAGAAATTAAGACCTTTATTGCTTCGTTAGGCTATTGCCAATAGGAATTATGTGACCGTTTGATCAATAGCATAAATCTGAGTGGGCGAAGGGCTAAAGCGCGTACGATTCCTATCTAATGACTCCTTTGAAGAGCTATCTTTTGCCACGAGGTGAATTCCTTCATTTGTCGACCATTGGGGGCAATTAGATCTCATTTGTAATATCAGAATACTGCAAAGCTGTTTCGTTGCGGGGGGGGGTGAGTGCCTATTGAGCTTCATCAAACGAAATGAAAGGAACTGAAAAATAGTTCCCCGAATCTCTGTAAAAATAAATGCCTTCGACAGGATATATATATCTAATTTTCTTTTTTAAGTATATACATTAGAAAAACACATATATTAGGCTCTCATTCTTCTCTACTGAATGTTTGACTAATCTAACCACAGTTGATACAAATTAAAATAGTATTTTATAATTACAATATAAGAAGCTACTGTAAGAGAGATATTAAATCTTTACAAACATCCATTCAAGTACTTCAATTTTTGAAAAGTTTTGTCTTTAAAGGGCTTGTATGTAGTTGTCTCATAACTTTTCAGCTTAAAAAAATTTTCTGTTATTGATTTTAAATACAGATAGTAAAAGAAAATTGAGAACATAATTTAGTACGCATTTGAACATCTGTTCGCTTATTACTGATCACTCTCTGTTGAATGTATGTTTATATGTGTAGAGCTAGCTCCATTGGTTAATAAAAAGTGTATAAGACTTTTGAATTTTATTCAAACTAATATAATTAATGACAAGAAAATATATCACTAAAAATAGTGGGGTATATAAAATTGCATCAGATGAAGCTCAGTATGTGATATATAAAAACTATGAGAAATTGATTAACATAGAGAAGAAGAATTTAATAAATCAGCATTGCTTAAAAATACAAAAATTATAGTATTTATAAATGCAATTGATTATTCACGTAGAAATTTCAGGATTTACCTACATACGATTGAAAATGAAATCGTCTACTTTTTGTTACGTTTAATGCTGTTATTGAAATAATCGGTTAAGTAATACAATTAATAATGATACTTGTTTCACAAAATAAGAATAAAACTTCAAGCAGGTAGTTTTTTAATGAATTTATATTGTATTTAATTTTTGTATATTTTGCTGTTTCCTTCAACAATGCATGATAAAATAACAGTTGATGAGAGAAATTTTTTTTTTGTTATTGTGTTTTCATGAACACGAATTAAAAATTTTATTTACACTTCGACAAATATATACACCTAAAGATAAAGTCGCGGGTTCTAGAAAATCCAGTGATTCTATGTTTACGTCGCACTGAGAAACAACAGGAGGATTATTAGCAACAGATATCGAAATTTTGAATCTCGGTCAAGGGACGGAGGCTACACCTCCCGCCCCTAACTTCCCCACTATGCTTATAAGAAAACTTGAAACTTCCACCAGATTTAACATGTATTAATCTCGCTACTCGATTGGTCTAGAGTTGCTTCAGGGCACGAACACACGATTCGACAATAACAACGACTCCCGCTAGACCGTGATCGCGAACACAAGGCTACTAAGGCCGTCTAAACAATCCGTAGTCATATGAATAAAACAGATATGAATAAAATGTTGCTTGTTATCATATGGTAAATGATACACTGTCTGAACATATTTTCATTTTCAGTTTTCGGGCACTTGTTGTTAGTTAAGTGTGTGTTTCCATCATAGTCGATTATTTTCTGAACTGAAGCTAAATTCTTGAAAGGCCAGCGATAATTTGAGTCAAATTTTAGACAATCAGCAATTATAGGTCTTAATTACATTCCTTGCAAAAAAATAAATAAATAAATAAAATAAAATAAATTAATGAAAAGAAAAAACTATTTCTTAATGTAATTCCTGTTATTGTTTTATACAAATCGTCGTGAAAAATAGAGACTCTAACACTTTAAAAATAATTATTAAATTATTCAACAAATATTAAAATTAAATATTAAAATTAATTAAAATATTAAAATTAAAACAATCGATAAGCCCTTAAACTGAATATGTGTTTAGCTAAATGAAATTATTTCTGCTGTAAAATGAATTAGTTTTTACGTATGTTTTATTTTATTCCAACACCAAAAAAGTAGTAGGAATTTATTAAAACATATTTTTGGGAACGAATCATTATTGGTGAAAGCAAGCGTAATCAAACGTGTAATCAAAATCTATTACGACAGCATTCTGAACAGTGATTAGGTGACCGTTTTGATAATACCTAAAACGTTAACAATTCGGTGGTTAATTATCACAACAATACAAAAGAAGAAAAAAATAACTATTTACCTTCAGTTAAAGAAAATAATGAAATAAATTCACATTTAACTTCTTATTTTTATTACTAGCTAAGAAAAGATTTTCCTATTTTTTAACTTCGATGTTAGAGCGATTACAGTCCTAATATATTATTTGTTAAACAAATAATACATACAAGAAGCCACGAAAGTATATTTCAAAATTATAAATTCTGTTCTCGTGAGTCACGATAAGAATTTAATATTTCAGAATTCCTAGAAAAATTAACTTTTATAAATGTGTTAAAAATATATTTATGGTAAAGATTATTTGAAATTGTTACAATTGATATAAAAGGGTTTCAGTTTCAGATTATTTTACTTTTGAAAATAATATTATGCTAATGACTTTGACTGCTGATGACTTTGCGACACAAAAACATAAGATTTCATTCTATTTATATATTTTTTTTTATGTTCTAAATGATAAAAACCATTAGAACAAGCATTCTTAAACACATTTAAAGTGTCTCATTATATATATATATATATATATATATATTGGTATTATAAGACTTACTGATATTACTTCAAATTCTGTTTTACAATATATTGATTAGCAGATTTAGAGAGTTTAAATTATTATAAATTAATCAATAAGCTTTCAAACCATGGTACAATTGATAATTTGTTTGTCAATTTCATTAAAAAGAGTTAAAATTTATCTAAGTAAGATATTAATGGCTTTCTCTCTAAAGCAATTTCTGAACAATCATATCTCGGAAGCAACCAAATATTTTTAAAACGAGTTTTATCAATGATCAGCCCAATTATTCCTTTTATTATCATCCTTTGCTAAAAGTTTGAATTGTTTATTACTTAAGCATCCTTTAGATCGTTTTCCGCATATTTAATTCATAAGATTTCATGAAAGAATTCACATTTTGTATGATGAAAAAGTCTACCCTAAGATAATATAACGAATCAGAAAATTATTCAAAGAGAAATTAATAACAAAGAATTTAATTTTCAGCTATTCATTTTCTATGAAGCTGTTTTTCTCCTTTTATGACTGAGAATTTCCATTATCAATGGAGTAATTCAATGTATAGATGTTTGGAGAGTTATAAATTATTTTCTACTCACTAAGCACACACATTATATATATATATATGAAATATTTTACAATTTTCTTTCCATTTAGACTTATGCAATCGGTGAAATATTAATCTATTGTTGAATTTCAGCATCATCTTTATTGTTGGCATTATTTCACATTAGGGAGTAGCATTCCAATACAGAGCGGAGAGCAGACTTTTATAACACAAAATTCGAATTCTGGTATCATAGATTTTCGGAGAGAATGCATTCCTTTAATGAAAGACAAACTGTATTTTTGTGAACGACATTTTATGCCATTAAATCATAGTAGCATATGTAGCAGGTATCGAAAGTCGAAAGTACACATCACAAAAAAAATGTACAGCAGAGGTGATTTAAGCAGAGAGAAAGCGAGAATATATATATATATATATATATATGTGTGTGTGTGTGTGTGTGTGTGTGTGTGTGTAAATTCCGTATAAGCCGGAATAACAGGTCAATTGAAAAGTCCCCGGCCTACCATAGTAAAACACATTTTTTTGGTAAAATTAGTTTTTTTTTTTCAACATAATTCCCTTCAAGGGTGATACACTGATTATAGCGACCCTCCAACTTTTCGATACCATTTTTGTAGTACGATTTGTCCTTTGCTTCAAAATAGGCCTCAGTTTCGGTGATCACCGACGAAAATTTCTTCCCAGCGAACATTCTTTTGAGATCTGAGAAGAGGAAATAGTCGCTGGGGGCCAGATCGGGAGAATACGGTGGATGAGGAAGCAATTCGAAGCTCAATTCATGGATTTTTGCCATTGTTTTCACTGACTTGTGACACGGTGCATTATTTTGGTGAAGCAACACTTCCTTTTTCTTCAAATGTGGCCGTTTTTCGGCGATTTCGTCCTTCAAACGGTCCAATAACGCTATGTAATAGTCACTGTTGATGGTCCTTCCTTTTTCAAGGTAGTCATTGAAAATTATTCCATGCGCATCCCAAAATACAGACGCCATAACCTTGCTAGCCGACTGTTGCGTTTTCCCACGCTTTGGAGTGGGTTCATCGTGTGCAGTCCCCTCGGATGACTGTCGACTGGACTTCGGGTGAAATGATGGAGCCATGTTTCATCCATTGTCACATATCGACGATCCATTGTCACATATCAATCATCTTCGAACACTGCTCCGAATCATCAACTCGTCGTTGTTTTTGGTCAAAAGTGAACTTGCGCGGCACCCACTTTGCACAGAGCTTTCTCATACCCAAATAGTCGTGAATGATATGATGTACACGTTCAGTTGATATCTTTATAGTGTCTGCTATTTCATTCAATTTTAATTTACGGTCATTCAAAATCATTTTGTGGATTTTTTTAATGTTTTCGTCGGTAACAACCTCTTTTGGGCGTCCACCGTCTTCGGTGCTCATTTCACCACGTCTAAACTTAGTATACCAATCCTTGATGGTTGATTTTCTTGGGGCAGTGTCCGGAAACTCGGCATCAAGCCAAGCGTTTGCTTCAACTGTATTTTTTCCCTTCAAAAAGCAATATTTTATCAACACGCGAAATTTCCTTTTTATCCTTTTTTTTCACAATAACAAAAATTGCTTCACTCAAAATGCTATAATTCACAAACTAATGATCCGACAGCTGTCAAATTTATACATGCATCTTTTGAGGGTTAGGGCCAACTAAAAAACATATGGATTTAATTCTAGTAGCTCCATCTATGTGTCAGGCCGTGGACATTTCAATTGACCTGTTATGACGCGATACATTTTAATTAATCATTTATTTCATATTAAAGGAGTGACTCTTGTTAAAATCATGATCTAGACAATAAAATGTAACCATTTTTCTTTTTACTTGCCTAATTTGTTTTACTTTATTTTACTTTGCTGCTATAAATGTAACCTAAGTTATTAATTATTTTAAATAAATGCTTATCTGATTAAATACCATTTTCTTTGAATTTCTTATGTAAAATGAATGGATCGCATTAAATTCGTAATTTTTCCCCTCTAACTCTATAAAAAAAACTAGCTGATACCCGCCCGCTTCGCTGGGCAGACGATAATATTATATTTTGGAACCTATACATAAAATATCAAGAAAATTGAAGCATTGAAACGACCTTTGTGTTCTCTAGATGGTTTTTTATCGGCATTAATTATAACCTTTAACTCCTTTTGGTCTTTAGGAACTGAATCAACAGTAGCTTTGAAATCGTGAATATACCTGTTATGTTCATGTAGCTCCTTTTGTAATTGGCTAATTTTGGCTTAACACCTGGGAAAATACCACAATGAATGTTTCTTTCACATTCATCATCACAGAGAAAGTAAAACTGAAGAAAATAAGGTTGTTGAGGAGGCTCAGCCAATAGGCTACCTATCCTGTGGTATACCTGGCCCTGGACTTTAAATGTTGGCATAAAATTTCCTTCCTTCAATTCTTTTGCTCCGAATGACGTCATCTGAAAACATCCATTATACTTGCGAATTGTAGAAAGAAAATGTTCTGAAAGCTGATCCTTATGGCTAAGAAGACTATTCAAAGGTTCAGGGAAGGATCTAATAACAGGAAGCAGGACTTGACCACCACTCCAGCACATTCCTGGAGGTTCTATCCTTTTAAAGCACGGCACCTCGAACAGGGCAAACGTTTTCCGATACTGACAATTTTATCATTTGAATAGTCAATATATATTTCATATTTAAAACCAGACAAATTTTTGGAAGTCCATGGCGCTAAATTAACTTTTGATCTTTTATCATTGTATTTAATTACAGCTGCCTGATTCACGTGGGGGGTATTAGAAAAGTATTTTCTTACGCTCTATGTACTTCAGGATGGCTTTTAGTATATTTTGAAGCAGCTTCTCTATGTTCTTCAGGATGACTTTGAATATATTTTGTAGCAGCTGGTCTTACTTGTTTATATCTAATTGAATTTGTGAATCTTTTTCTTCATTTCTTTTACCTTTATTTAGTTGAAGAGATATTACATCATTAATAATTGATTCACTTGATCTTGAAAAATCAATGTTAGATATTGATTGAGTCTTTGAAACTAACACAGACACATTTTCTTGAGGCTGAAACACTAAAGATGACACATTTTCTTCATTTTGTTTCACATTATCATAACCAGGATTAACTTTACTTCTATTTCTTAATCCAACTATTTAAATAAAACATCAAAATGACAACTATTACAGTTTCCAGTAAAACGTAATATTTTTCCCCCTGAATTGTTTCCCCAACAGAAGCTAAATGGCAGCCACCTTGATAAACTTCGAACTGATAGGGAAATAGCTCTGCCGCCGCCATAATTTAGCAAATAGATCCATACGTGTTTGGTTTACACATTTCGGTAAAATATAAATCGTTAGTATTATAAGGGGCGCCAGATAGCATTTGAGTGTAGCATTTAAACCGATCCCAGTTGTCAAACACGTGAGAAACAATAATATTTCTCATTTTATACGCCATCGATATGTCACCGAACACCAGCAAAGACAGAGACGAAAATAAACATGCTCCGTCGCCAAGAATTTTAAAAACTTTGAAAGGAGTAGGTATTCCATCGATCCAAATATATTCAACATCCATTATTAAGAACTATAACTGAGAAGTAAATATGAAAAATCAATTTTTATTAACCTACAATGAAATACTTTTCAAGTTAAAAAATATAACCGAAATTAACTTTTTTAAATCAAATTATTTTAAAATTCAACAAAAAATACTAACAAAAAAATGAAGTATAATAAAAAATTTTAGCAAAAAGTAACACGTATTACGTGATCCTTTTTGCAAAAGGAAAACTCTTACGGTAGCAGCATATCTGGAACTGTAATTGAATAGACAGAATAGCTCTTAAAAATCATAGCATTAAAAATAATTCTGTATTCTGAAAACAATAAAATATCCAGCCATTTTAAAAAATGAAAAATGTTTATTTCCTAGAAAACAAAAACTAAAAATTACCAAAATACAGAAACAAAACTTTTGCATGATATTTACATTAGGTTACAATTAATGCATACATCAAAATATATATTTTGATAGCTACTTATTTTTTTTATTAATGACATGAATAACATACCGTTATTATTCATTTGTTAAAAGCCAACTTCAATAACTTGGTTAGATTGCGTTTAGATTTACAAATGCAGTTTATCAATCATTATTAATAATAAAATACTTTTCTCATAAATTTAAAACTTACGTCTAGGTTCCACAACAATAAAAATTATCGTTTGCTCAGCAAAACCGAAATCAGTTGGCGAGCGAAATCAGCTGGGGTTACCATAGTATAGCTTTTTAAAATTCACAATGCAAGGTCATTGAAATGCTTCTAATTGGCGGTGGAAGATATTTGGTGATATTTTGCAAAAAAGAGCCTCTTCTCCAAAATCTTGCAAATCCTCCATCAGCGCTTCAATATTAAATTATTTGGTATTTTTCCATTTCGCACGCGCAAATCTTGCAAGTAAACTTAATTGGTAGCGATACACAGTATACATTTAAAAAAATATATTCCGTTTGGCGTTGGTCATGTAATTTTTGGCGATAAAGTCGCCAAAATGACATAACCGATGGGTAAGAAAAGATTAACCGATGATAACTACATTTTGGTTAAGAATTCCATAAAATCCGTTCTTAGTGAGCGTCTACATTGCAAAATGAGTAACTGTACCAAATTTCAAGTCAATCGGTTGTATAGTCTTAGAGATATCGTGATGAGTCAGTCAGTGGTATTTCGCTTATATATATATAGATAGATAGATTGGTGTTGCGTTTCATTCGGGTCAATACGGTAAATAAAAGTAGAGAAAAAATTATGAACGAGTGATTGCGAAGGAAAATGGTTGCGCAATGAGAGACTTATATCAAAGTCAAATTATTTTTTAAGCTATCTGGAAGTCGAAATGACAATTTTATTCGTCGAAGAAATTGAAACAGTTTTCTAAAAATATTCCAAGATATCTGAACTATCTACTCTTTTCATAGAGTAAGTCAAGAACCAAATAATTATTCAACGAATGATTTGGGTGAGATACCGTTCCTCATTGCTGACTCGTAAGTATTGAAATTCCTTTTAAATTATCTTGGAGTAGGAATAAGAATTTTAATGTTCGAAGAAATTAAGTGTTTTCTCAAGAGTAATATTATATAACATACATTACGAGATATGCGAGTTCTCTACCCCGTTTTTTTATATATAGCAATTGTGGGTCATTCTCAGTTTCCGTACAAAAAAAGGGAAATCCATTGGAGATCCCGTTAACAGTAAGAGATAAAGAGAAGAAATATATCGAAGGAAAATCGAGAATTTTTAATAAATTATAGTTGGAAATGTGTCATTATTTAGATTTAAAGCATGAGGCTTTTGATCCCTACGGACGTTGCAAAAAATAGGTATATTCCTTTCCATTTCTAATGGTTTCTCTGTTATTTGAAATTTCAGTACACGCATATTGTAACTATGGTCATCTTTGACCATTCTATTAAGAAATTGTAAATAAATTAAATTCAAATATTAATATCCACACAGTATGTTTCCATTTTAGGATCTAATCATTACGTATGATTTTTGCATAGCTTTATTTGTTTCTTTTCGTATAGAGTAGTTACATTTTAACAGAATTTCGCGATGAAACATCGAACCTATCGAAGAATCTTTTTTTTTACACGTTCAGATTGAAACTTTAGATTTCATCAACTTTTCTTCTTCACTAACTTTTCCTTTCATATTGCTAAAAATAAAATTCATTCCAATAAAATGAAACGTGACTTATTCTTATTGGATTGAAGTTATAAAGTGTGTGAATAGAGAGGATAAATTACAATTCCATGCAATGATAAAATGAATAATGACGAGTAAGATAAGTTTTCTTTGTTGGTGGTAGAAACTATGAGAGTGATATAGAATCAAATTTTGACGTCGGATCCCGTTGTACGCAGAAACAATCAGTAGAACCCTAGAAGAAACGGGAAGAGGGTTCAAGGATTGAACTCTCAGATCCAGATAAACTAGTCATTCGAATTCGAGTTAATTGGTAAGAATTAAATCGATATGTTTCTCTAAACGTTTGTTCAAACTATTTTAAGGAGTTCATCTACAGAAGAAGCAAGACTTCAGCAAATTTAAATATTCAAGGAAGATAACAAAAAATGCTTAGCATCATAATTTGACTCGACTCAACTTTCTTTTGACTATTTTTTTTAATTAATCAAATATAGTAATGGAGGTAGGTCATAACGGCAGACGTTACAAGATTAAATTAAGTATGAATTTTTTGATTAGTGACTAATTTCGGTACATTTTTGTTGTTCCGTAACGGACTCGTAAGTAAAAATAAAATTACCTTTGAAATATTTTGAAATAGGAATGAGAATTTTATTATTTGAAGAAATGAAAAGAAGTTTCTCTAGAGTAATACGATAGAACAGATATTCACAGAAATGTGAGCTACATATTTACTGCATTTTTCAGAGGATAGGTCAAGATCTAAGTTATTTATAAATAAATTATTTGAATTAGATAACGTTTCTCATTTGGGAGCTTTTAAATAATAGAAAAATTCCTTTTAATTTATCTGTGCGTTAGAAAAAGACTTTCAAAGCTCGATGGAATTAAAAAAGCTATTTTAAGAAAAAATGATTCTTCGAATAGTATCAGGACTTTCAAAGTCGACAAAAATGAAGAATATCCGGTTTCTGTAAATTTTCGTTATCGATTGAATGCTTTGAAACGAAAGCTTACTCTCGACAAGTTTAAACAAAGAAAACCCAAAATCATTCAAAACTACAGTGAAATCCACAAACATAATGCTGCATAATATATTATTGAATAGATGATAATATATAACACAACGAATGAAATATATGCATAAAAATATAATATTTTGCAAATGTGATGTAAAAATTACTCATACAACATTACCACAATGCGTTTATATATCTAATAAATAAGTAGTCTCAACAGTATTGAGGAATACAAATCGTTAAAGTAAAGATGAAGATAAAGACACACACACATTGATATTTCAAGGCCCCCGTGAAAACTGTATTAAACATAAATTCATTGGTTTATCTCTTCAATGTTATATTTCTCTGAAAAATAATGATATGATAAAAATAACTGTTACTTATACATCCTGTTAATAAATAATACGACAATAATTTGAGATGAAATATGACAAATAGCTTCACAGAGACTTTAGTTTCATAGTAATCAGAAATTCAGCAAAGCTCACCGTCATTACAAATGTAAATATAAGTCTATTACGAGTAATTCTTCTCCAAGGAACTGAAGGTTTCCCTTATTTCTGTGCAATCAAAACTCTTAATTAACAATTGGAAACAAACCCTAATGCATAAATTACGAAACTACATTTTTGTAAATATATAAAAGTATAAATTTACTGAAAAATGTGGAATATATTCCTGAAAAATATGAACAATCTTGAATGTCTCAAGAGAGGCGAATGCGTTATTTTTAACCAGAATTTGGAGCCTCTTCGCAAGTATAAGAAACATTTGCAACAGTAAACATTCTTAACAAATTAAATTTCATTAGTAGCTTAATAAAACGATGCATATACTGGAAACATTTATTAGAAGTTATCATATTTCTGCTAAAAATTGAGATTATTAGTTTATTTAATAATAATAAGTAAATATATATTTATCTGCAATGGCGTGGTTAGCTTAGCCGTTTTCACAAATATGTGAGATATAAGATTTAAGAACCCGGATGATATTTTCTGTCCCCCATGGGGTTCATTTTCTTTTATAAACATGGATGCATTAGCGAAATTTTTATAATTTCGACACTGCGTCTGTTATTCAACTTTCCCCTTTTCTTTCATTTCCTGTATTTGCAGAGATGAATGTAATGAAACATGAATTTTCGTAAATTAAAGAGTGGCGAAGATTATGTAAATAGGGTATTTAGAGCAACAACATCAATCCACCAACTGACATTATACGAAGATTTAAATATTTAAATATGTTTTGCACTAAAGTAGAGATTACTTATTTTCTCATCAATTGTAAGAAAAATATTTGCACTTAATGAGTATAAGATGTAAAGAAGAAGGGAAGAAGCGTAATATCGCATATTGCAAAAATATTCAAACATGACTTCATTAATTAGCATTATATTTTCAAGAATTCGAAAAAAGTGAAGATTGTTTTCAGTGACTTCGACTGTGTAAACAGACACTGAATACGGGGGAAACACTTCTAGTAACTAGCAATTAATTCACATGTACAAGAGTCATTCAATAAGTCCTTAAAATTCCTAAAGATAGTGCTTGTACCATCGAAAATTGTTTGTTATCAATAACTATCATGACTCACAAGGTAGATGTTTAAATCTCAGTTACTCGCATTCAGGATCATGACGCCTTTCACACTTCAAAAATTCATCGCCATAACTTTTCCGGACCAATGAGACCATCTTCACATTTTTTGAAAACTATTCACCGGAAACAATCCAATGCTTTGATTGTTTCTTTGTTCTCCCTTTGCGTATTGATGAATCCGGGTCTCACTGACTGTGACAACTCGACGCGGCCGCATTCAATTTTTGATTTCGGAGCAAATGTATTCGAAATTATACTTTTCTTAGGAATCAATGTCAAATTTGTTCACGATACTTTTAGCAGATGGCAGCACCCAATGATAACATCTGTTTTCCTTAAAGATGCCATGTGTCTTCAAATACAAGTACTTTTGAAAAACATTCAAACAAAGGCCTTTTTCTTAAAAACAAAAGTCATGATTCTTTTTATAATTTTTTATTTTCTAAAGAATATTATTTTTAATATTATTTTACATTTTTTTTTTTTTTTTGAAAATAAGATTCTTAGTCTAATAATCAGGAGACACAATTTTGACAATCTTGAAGAATTAGCACCGTTAGTCTCTAACAGTTTAAAGAATATTGGTCAATCTTCTTATTGACCAATGCTCAAAATTCTGAAGTAAGTCTTTTAAATTCATTTATTTCAACAAAATCAAATCATTATATAACTGATAAATTGACTAACTGTTTATTAGTGTCACACTTAGAAGCGACACCAGAGTTATTGGCGACGGACCTAGAAATTTTGAACCATGGTCAAGTAACGAGGACGACACCTGAGCTGTCACCAACTTACTAAGACCACAACTTTCTTAGGGCCACATCATTTAATTAATAAACAATATTATGTGATACAGAAAATACTTTCAATGTCCTGAGGTATTTTATTTTACATTCTTATAGCCACAAAATATTTTTTAAAAAGGGAATGTAATTTTTTTTCCAATTGCCCGAGTTCTTCAAGAAAAAAATTCAGTACAATATCTTTAAAGTATCTTAACGTAATGAAATAAGTCTCTTTCTCTCAAGAGCTAAGCGCTATTTTTTAAGGCAAAATAATTTATTCTTACAAACTTGATAGCTATAAAAGACAAATTTCTCTTCGTGGAATGATAAAATGTTCAATTACGGTGGACATTTTATCTCTTTTTGCAGAAGCCCCCAAAAAAAGTTATAATTAAAGTACATTGTCATCGTGCTGATATGTAGGACGTGAAAATTACTAGAAAAAAGAACCCATTATAGTGTATCATTAAATTACTTAACTTTTTTTCACCTCATTTTGCGTCGGCTTTAGTCAAGCGATGGATAGAATTTCTATTTTCTTCATTGCAACGATTTAGATTTATTGCTATTTTTTCTCTCTTCTTCTTTTTTTTTTTTTCCATAAAAGTGAAACAGGAAGAAAGTAACACGCTAGGCTTTTATTGCAGTTTTGTTCTCTTCAAGTATACTAAGAAAATGGATTCCATACTGGTTGGTTAATTCGAATTATCCTCGCACCATAGCTTTGCAAGAGTTTTTAATGGCAGATCTCGTAATTTAGAACCACGGTTACTCGAATTCATGCTTATTTTCATTATTTACCCATCGAACTACATAAGAAATTTTGTTGCCTAAGTAAATTTAACATATCGCAAAACCATTATTTTCTACAACGGTGTTAAGTAGAATCGATGGCCAACTTTCCAGCACTTTTGAAGGCGGATGTCGTAATATATAGCCTTGGGTACTTGATTTGATGCTTTCAGTCAAACTTCCACATCACGCTTCGTGAGGAATTTTTATTATGCCAATGAATTTACCCGTATGAATTTAACATAAAGAAAACACATTACTTTACACAACGGTATTTGGTTGAATCTCGATTCGATTTGCGTCGACCCAAAAAATCTCTTAAAAATGTCTTTTGATTATATTAAGCATTTTACTCTGTAATGTTGGGTTATCCGCGAGACTTCAAGTAACCCTATGTTACTATTTATTATATAATTAGACACTTTTCAAGAACTTAAATTCAGTAACAAGGGAAAGAGAGTTTTCATTTAGTAGATTAATATATTTCCGAAAAATAACACTTTATCATAATTAGTGCAATAGTTTTGTTAATATAGTTCTCACAATTAATTTTTCCATCTTACATTAGTTATTTTTAATGAATTTTAAACTATAAAGTATATAGATGTACGGAAATATATAGATTATACTCTTGATTTTCTTCACAAAATAATAACCCACATTGAACGAAATAAAACGTTAAGAAGCTATTTCATGATAAAGAAATAAATACTTCCTAAATATAGGTCACTTAGAGAATAAATCTGGGTAACGTCTCCATTCTGCTTAAAGGTCACGAATTAAAAAAAATTAACAATAAATTGTCCTAAAATGTTTCGTGAAGAGAACAAAAAGCCATTTTATACGAAATGCCATTAATGTATTATTTTGATACATTATGCTTGATATCATTAAGCATCATTACTCATGACATATTAAATTTTGCAACATAGTAACGAAAGAAAATTGTTAATTAAAATTTCTAGATGGGATATGATCGTTTCGCAAACCCCAGGGACAAATACAGGATATTTTTAGTGAACGAAGATTTAGCATTTCATTCCTATTTGGATTGAAAGGCAACTAATGATGATGATTATATTATTTCTGTTTATATCTTAAAGCATAAAGTTCTATTGTTCAGTTAAAATTCTTAGCAGATTTTTATTCTTTTTTATAAATTACATGACTTTCGAAATTCAGTACTTAATACAGTATCTCATGGTACAAAATAATTGTTAGTAACAACGATATTTGCCCTTTTTAAGTTCTATTTAACTTTTCGATACATTCTATGATATAGAAAAATATCAATCAGATAGTATTATGGAACAGTAGTGGAAGGAAAAGATATTAAGGCTTCATAATTAACTGGACCTTGTATAATTAGTTTCTGTTCTCTAGTAATTAATTTCTATTTCAATTTTTATTTAATTAATTCTTCTTTCTCGTACATTTGTTGTTTATTTTATAATAGTTTTTTCCGCTGTTATTAATTTTATATAATTATTTTTTAAAAACGATTTAGTATGCTAATGTAAAATATTCCATATTGAAATTCTATTAATGGGAATTATATTTTCATTATAATGATTTGTAATGCTCTTAAACTTTTTTTTTTATTTTTCTAGCAAAAGGTTACCATTCAGTTTCACTTAATAACTGTCGAGAGTCATTGTTTCAATTTTAAAACAAGAATTAAGTCAGTATACAATTATTTTTTGCATATTTAACATTTTAACATTATTCATTTAATTCCTATAATACTGGTTATATTTTGTATTGCCAGGATTTGTCATGTGTATAGGTTTTCCTTTATTTTTCAATCACGAGGCAGCCATTAGTATTTGCTAAATGACTTTTGAGAACAATTGTTCAAGTTTCGAAACAATAATCAAATTAGGATATAATGGTTTTCTAATGTTTAATATTCTAAAATTACTTATTTGAATTATAATAAGGCGATTTAAATTTTAACTTCAAAAAATAGTTCATGCACTTATTTTTTTTTTATTTTTTTTTTTTTGTAATTATGCAGCAACCATTAGGCTTTCTTAAACGACTTACGTGACGATTTATTTCAGTTCAAAACAAGAATTCTGGAAGTTTATTTCTTCATATATGCAATTTTAATTTCTTTTATAAATGATCAATTACAAATTTTTTTTCTACAAGATATCTTTATAAAATAATAGATAAGTGGTACCCTGAATAATACGATTTACGACGTGTCAGGACTGAATTGGAAACACTCTGCAATATCTGATGTTTGAAAACCTCACTAACCATTCTTTAGAAGAATTTCATTTTTAGATTTCTTTCGCAGGAAGATCAGGGAAGGATGCTCGGGAGGAATCTTCTGCTGCAAGAGGAATGCGATTGAGATCGTGAATCCCAGGAGAGATGGATTAGATATATCTCCTGTCATGCGTGAAATGGTCAATCACGCTCTTTCCCTCCTCTTTTAAAGGTTTATGGGCCTTCAAAAAGAAAATGGAATATTCTTCTTTCATCAAGAAAATTGATTTCCGTCGTGCAAATGGAAAGGTCAATATCTCTTGCTCATCTGTGGAGATACTAGTGAATTTTTATTCAACTCGGCGTTAAAGTGCTGTTTAAAAAATCAAACAATGAAAAATAGTTATATAAGTGTACATATTAACATGCTCGTACTATGTTAAGCAAATGAGTATGTTATATTTATATCAGAACGAAATAAATATAAGATGTTTTCTTTTTGTTTCTGCATAGAACTAATTTTTGAAACTAAACCACAGTACCATAAAATAAAAATATATCGGTAAATTTTCTGGTTTTTTTAAATATTACCTGCTTTAGAAACAACAATATTCTTAGAGAGGATATTTTATATGTTTAATACATTTTCCATCTTCTTAAAATAGCCATCATAATAGTATTTATATCTGGAATTTATTTACTTTATCTAAAAGTAAAAAACAATCTAGTTAGTGACTTTAACAAAGAAAACGGTACCAGATTTTTTTTTATTACCGTGTCAGAGATCTAGTATTAAAGTAATAAAAGTGATAATAATTATATATATATATATATATATATATATAATTTGAGATTTATATGAAAGTAAACTACTAAAACTCAAATCATAAATAAACTTGGAAGTTATTTCAAAAATAAATATATATATATATATATATATATATATATGTATAACAATAAGCAAAAAATCGGAAAAAAATTTAAAATCTAGATGACATAACCAAACCACAAAAAAACATGGATAAAAATAGCAAAAATAAAAGCGAATGAAAATATATTATTCAAATTTAAGTATAAAAGAAGGATAGTAAAAATTCAGAAGAAATCAATTAAATGAAAAAATAGATTGATAATTACCAGAAGTATTTAAAAAAAAAAGTACAATGATAGAGTAAAAAAATGTAAAATTCCAAAAGAAAAATTTAAAAAATTGAAATTATTGGAAAATATTATATTTAAACATATAAAAGGGTTTAGACTGTTAATGTTATTCTATAAGTATTGGTTAAACTACTCCTATCAACAAAATATAGTATTAAGTAAATGTTTTTTTAAACGAAAAATACCGTTGAAAGGAATTAAAAATATGTACACACACACACACACACACACACACACATATATATATATATATTAGGTATTCTTGAAATTCTGACCGTTTGTGAAGTGAAAGAAAATAATACATTTTTCGTATATTTAATAATATTTATTGTGCAGTATAGTTTCCGTCGTTACTATGATTGGTCTATAAACATTCCAGATGGGTGCCTCGTGAGTGAAGTGAGAAAAATTTGTTTCATCGAATTGTCAAATGCAAATCTCTGTTTGCTCGTCACGAAAACAAACCCATTTTGGACCGGATGAGAACTGGTGATGAAAAATGGATTATTTTAGAATACATCCTAAGGAAAAGAGCATACTTTCAGCGCGGACTATTTGTCCCTTCCACCTCTAAATTGAGATTTTGTTTGAATAACAAAATGCTGTGCATAGGATGGGATGTCCAAGAACCAATACATTTCGAGCTCTTAAAACCTAATAAAATGCTCAATTCGGAGAGATACTGCCAGCAAAGAGATGGCTTAAACAAAGCATTGAAAGAAAAGAGTCCGGCGATGTCCAGTATAAAGCACATTGTATTGCATCATGACGACGCCAAACCACATGTTGCTTTGACGATTCCTCAAACAATCACAGATCTAGGTTGGAAATTTCTGTCGCATCCACCCTACTCCTCAGACCTAGTACCCTCTAATTATTGCTTGTTTATCTCCCTGCAAATATTTTTGAAAGGAAAAAATTCAAAACTGCAGCGCATGTCAACCAAGTACTACTTGAGTTCATCGCCTCTAAAGTCAAGGCATTTTTAAGAAAATGTACATTCAAATTACCATCACGCTGCAAAGAGTTTCTGTAACGACGGAAAATATATTTTATAATAAATATTATTTAATGTATGAAAAATATTTTGTTTCCTTTCACTTCACAAATGGACAGAACTTTCCAGTAGACCTAATGCAAACAAACACATACACACACACATATATATATATATATATTCTGAAATATTTTTGAATGTATAACATTTTAAATAGTTTGTAATATAATTAGGAAGTTCATAAAAAATTCACATTGAAAATAAATTTAAAAGCATACACACATAAAATTATTTTTATTAAGCCATAACTAAGGAAATGCAGCTCATGAAACTTTGTGCCAATTTTATTTTTTTGCAATAATTTCCTTTTTTCTTGTCTTTGATTGTCAGCTTCTTCTTTTTTGACAGTGATAAATTCCTTGTAATAGCTGCTTGTATTGACAACATCTTGTTTAAAAAATCGCCTTCTTTAAGTCAGCTATCTTGAAAACTGCACATTACCATGGTTTCGTTGTATCTTTTCTTCTTTTTGTTATTATGAAACATGTTAATAAAACTAAGATTAAAATTCTTCATTTATCCATCTCCCTGATTTGAAACATCAAGTACAACTTTATCAAGATATGTTCAAGAAGTTTGAAACAATCTTTTACTTAAAAATACCGTCAGGTATTGTTTTATGTTTATAAAATCTTTCAGTTTTCTGGAATGTTTTGGATCAAATAAGAATTATTACTGAATCTAAAATATGAAACACTTCATTTGTTGTTCATTGATAAATAAATTCTTTTACTTCTTTAATAACCTTCAATTCCTACCAGTAGAGCTTCAATGAAATATGATTGCAGGAGAAAGTAATATTTTTGTCTGTATGAGCTAACCCTCTCGAGTACATAGAGTTGATAAATAAATCTAACATGTTTTTGCGAATCCTTTTATATAGATGATGCATTTTTGATATACATTAAAATAAATCAGAAATTTTATAAATTAAATTATCAATATTGTGAAATATATATCATAAGAAGAAATCAGAGAGATGCGTATTCAAAAAAAAAGCAATAAACACAGAAAAACGAAAGTGATTTTTAAAAAGCATATATATAATTTTCCTAGATGAATAAATATGCATTAGCATATTTTAAAACTATGCGTATTTCTTGAGTGTTCTGAAATTGAATTAATGAATATATATGATAAATAAGGTCAAAGGAATGAATATATATGAATAAATATTATGGAATTTTTTTTATTTCTGATTTATTATTACAAGAGAAAGAGAAAAGTCTACGTCAAATATATTATCAAATATCATATACTAAACAACATCAGAGCTATATCATACTCACTTTACAAAATCAAATTAATCAAATTTCAAAAAAGATTAAAATTAGTAGAAAATGCTAATTTTACCAAGTTAATAAATACACTTATTGTAAATAGGTATCACATTCCAATAAAAGCGCGACAATGAATAGATTAAGCTATATATTAAAGAAGAACAGAAGACTAAACAGGAAATAAAGACATTAAAATGCTGGTTGATTGGTTTTATTATCATCGCACTAGAAACAACATGAGGGCCACTGGTAGAATGCCTAACTGGGACTGAGCTTACCCGAAGCTACAAATCGGGCCCCCAGGAGACAATTAGCCCCTCACTCAACATTTATTGGTAAAATGAAAAAACTATAACTTTTTAACAAAATAATAGTAAAATCCAGTACATATTGGAGCATAGAGCAAATGAACAAACCATAATTCCGAAAATCAAAAGAAAACATAATCAAATAATTTGTTTACAGATGAATCATAGTTCAAACGACGTTCATTTATGTCGTCATCGTTCTAAAACTTCCAATTTTTCGAATTTCACTTTCCTTTTCTTTCTTTTTTGGTGACTGAACTCGTTATTCTCAACCATGGTCCAGTAACGAGGACGACACCTGAGTTGGTGCCCCCTTTCCTTACTTCCAAATCACGACAACGGGTGTACTTTGAGCCATGCCATATTTAACGTGCATCAGTCCGGCTACATGGCGGGTCTTAAGTCGCATCAAGGCTCGAACCAGCAACTCAACACGTCAACACAAGTAGACATCGTGGCTCGAACCCGACCACGAGTCCACAGTCCTAACCACTAGGCTACAGCGATCCTCCATGCTATAAAAATAATATAAAACCAAAATATACACAAGATTATATATTAAACTTAAATAAAATATAATATTCAATAACCCAATTATAGTAATATAAAATATTGTATTCAATATGTAATGATAAGACTAATAATCAAAAAATACGCAAATTCTAAAGTGTGGTCAAATTCTAAAATACATAAAAAAAAAAAACCCACCAGAACCTATAAAACTTAAATAAAAATAAAGAATGTCAAGAATGGAAACAAAACAATTCAAAAAGACTCTCCAAGGCTGGGTGTTGAAAATTCATGTTTATACTAATATCTTTTATCCAACCCTAAACACTAAAGCCAATTACTTTATACTAAACTAATAAAAATCCAAATACAAGAAAATATGCTCATTCAAATTAAGTAGTTAAGTAAAAGAAGTAAAAAAGAGGAAAAATGAAGGAAAAAAATTATTTTAATTGAATTAAAACAACCCATTAAAATCAAATACCAATATTTGTACACCTCATAAAAACTCAAAAAGAGTCACGAAATTGTAACTCTTTTACTCTACAACTCACGCAATCCCCTTAACTTACAAATTCAATATGGCGCTTTTTGACATGAAATCAATTGCCAAACTGTTTGATTTATTTTATGAAATTAGTACATACTAATCTATTTGTATCTTAATTATCTTGCTGAGAAACGACACTATCTTATGGAATAGGCATTTATTAAAATTACCTATATTACATTAGATTCAAAGGTGCAAAATAACATTTTCTGAAAGAATATATATATATATATGTATGTATGGAAATGTCCTTATCAACAGAATTACAATTCGTATCGAAAATCTGATATTCATTTCTTACACTATAGCCTATATATTTATTCTTAATCAAATATACCATCTATATTCCCCTTTAGAGGAGATCTAAAAGGTCTTTCAGTAAATCTCTTTCTTAAAATACTATACAATCTTTTATACAGGACTCTTTGCCATGAAAAGAATTTTACTTCTACGTCAATAATGAATTTTAACAGTTTAATGGAATATCTTGTATTTTTAAGTATGTTCAATATACTAACTTCCTTTCTTTAGTTTTTGCATTCAAAGTGAGCTTATAAATGATTCAAAGATTTAAATTTCATTACAAATTCTATTCCTTAATCCACTTAATTCCATACTTCATCTAGTATAAGGATCTTACAACTGTATATATATATATATATATTTACTATATAAAAGTTATTTGAGACAAGTATGAGTTTAAGATTAATGGTACTGAAAGTTTTTTCACTAACCGTTCACTTTGATTATCCTATTCGGAATAAATTATTCAGATATATTTCTCAAAAATTTTATTGCAAATTCCAAATGGCATTATTCAAAACTGGATTAGTATTTCAATTCAAAATATTCGTTGTGCATGCCAATTAAAATGACACTAAAGTCTCTTATCAAGTAACAATATAATTTTAATGTATCAGAAACTTCAAAGTGGAAATCTTATTTGAATAAACTGTGTCATGAAAATGAATAATTTTTAATAAAATCAACTCTATCAAACTTTATCTAATAATAAATATATATTTCAGTTAAATTCTTTCAGGTCAAGTCGAAATTAAATAGAGTGTGTGTTTGAACTACGTTACTGAAAGAAAATAGTTGAATGTAAATAAAGAGAGTTGATTTGCTTCCGAACATGAGATCAAATTATATTTCTACTTTAATTGAATTATTTTGGTTCACCAAGAAAATAAATGAAATAGCACTGAAATTAATAATAAAAATATAATTAAATAGGTACAAAATATATTTGTTATGAAATTTCAGGAAATATCAAAAATATAAAAAAAATTATTTCCATTAATAAGTGATTTTTGCTTTTCCTTTAGAATTTACTTTAAATATTAAATACATATGCTACTTTGTTAATATTGAAATAAAATAATGACATGCATATGTGAATTTTCATCTCAATACAATCATATGACGTCGAACAAGGAATGTGTCGACGCAGTTAGAAACTGTAAAATACTCTATATTTTTACAAAACCAAAACGTCGCTTCCTGCAACGTTTCTCTTTTAATAGAAAACAAATTTTCACATAAACTGCGTTAGTCTTCTTTGGAAAACTTAAGCAATGATCCTTTTACCTAGGAGAAGAATTTGAGGATCATTTTGGTGACTGAGGGGAATTTGGTTATTTGGAGTTCAAACGAAGGTTCTCGCTAATGCTTGAATCTTGACCAAAACTCGATTGGGAGGAAAATTAGGGTTTTTTGCCTGTATTTTTTCAGTTACGTCACGCATTTGTGAAACAGCTATGAATAGAAAGAGAAGTGAAGATGGAGAAGAATGGATCGGGATCTGCCGAGGAATCACTCAGTTGCGCGGAGAGCGAATGTGCCATAATGAAATCTGCATCCACCGGGAGCTGTCGTATTCTGCTTCAGAAGAGCTGACTAATACAGCTTAATTTGTTCCAAAGTGTGATCTAACTAGTTGGTGAACTGAACGGCAGTAACAGTGCTGTGACTGTTAAGTGTGGCTTTGTTCCTGATGTGTTGCTAGACATTACAAGTGTCGTGTTTCCTGTTTGAAGTGTTAATATGTACAAGATTGGCTGGCTGTGAAGGTCTTGTCCGGAATATTTGTAAATAAAGCTTCTTTTGTCGTAATCTTCCGTGTTGTACTGATTTAACTCGTGACATCCACACAAAGAAGCTTTGCAACAAACTACAATGTTGAGATGGGTTGAAAGTGTGCGAATGCACACAAAAGCAAGGGGACAAGTACTCATGTTAGAAGAGTGCTCAAAATTAATTCTTATATGGTTTTCCATTGAAGATAACATTAAAAATGCTGGTTTGCTCTCAAAAACTCCATATGTTGTAGATACTGTCATTTCAAAATTTGTTGCTTTGGGCGATGAATAAGCATTTTTTATTCTTCTCATCGTATGCATTTAGTGAAGTGTACAAGAGTTCTAGTCAAGAATCTAATTTCATCACGTATTTATTGTATGAAATCAAATCCACAAATACGAAACACGTAGCTAGTTAGCCTTTTTGATCTTTTTCATGTATCACTTACTTGAGAATGAACGCCAAGTTAGCTTTAATTTGTTTTTGCGAAGAGTCAAAGTGAAGCAATATGACACGTAAGGCACTCACAAATATGATGCATTCTTGACAAATTTAACTGCAATACATTCAACAATTTTAATCTAAAATTTAATTACACTTATTTACAGTAGTTTTACTTTAGGCGAAATTAATTTTAATTAATATTTATTCTATAAAAGGAGATTAAAAGTATTTAGGTTCTTTTCTAATTAATACAATGATGTTGAGCTCAAAATAAGCCTAAAATAATATCAACCTTTTAATTGTCGGTAAATGTATAGCGAGACGAAATAAACTTATTTCCAAGAAAAGATTAAGAAGTGACTAGGATGAAAAATCGCGACTTCTGGAATTAATTATTTATTTTCATGATTCGGAAGTTGTAGCTTAAATATTTACCAAAAGATAAATATCGAATAACATTGCATTTTATTCGTAATGAATCAGAATAAATAATTATTTGTGTAAAGATAAAATATCATATTCTCCTTCTCTTTCCCTCTCTTTCTCTCTCTATTTTTACTCTTCAATAATGTTTTGTTATTAACTTTTAGTTTACTTAATTCAGTTTCAATGCATTTGTTTTGGGGAAATGCTCGCAAATTCGATACAGCATTCCACTGTCCTTAACAAGCCGGCGTATTGTTCACACTTTTACTAATAATAGGATACATTCTTATTCATAATAAATTATGTGATTCTTAAAGAAAATATTTGTATTATAAATTGCCAACATATTCACCATAAAAACCCTTATTTTCAAATTGAGAAACTACTATTTTTTTTAACATTATTTCCTTATAGAATGAATTTTTCAATGATTACTAAAATCACTTTTATTCTTAACTTGCAATAGTAAGTGCAATTAATTTGAATGCCTTTAGAATTTTTGGCTATATATAAAATCTGAAAATAAAATATTACTCTTGTGTCCAAAATTAAAGTTACAATCATAAAAAACGTAATATGTAAAATAATTATTGTAATGAAGTTTTGTAATTATATATGACTAAGAGACAGTCAACAGTAACATTACAAAATGAAACAGGTTAAAACATTTTTGGATGTAAAAGTAAGACCAAAAATGGCTAAAGCATAGAAATATATACTTCAGAACCATCTACCTGATTAATAAAAAATATAGACTATATACACAATTTATGAACGTTACTGTGAGCTCTCATAATAAAATAATAAATTATTCTATGCAATGTGTCGCGAAAACCATGTTTTGTAATAAAAGTTTTTTGTTTGCAATGCATTAATTAGAGTTTAATTATTATACTATATGATCTATTATAATTTTATTATGAGTAGTTTTTAAATAATATGCAGTTTTCAGATGATTATCGTTAGTTTATAATAATATTGGACAAAATTTTTAAAGGAAACCAGTAAAGATAATTTTCTCGTTTATTTAGTTTGAAAAAATGTAAATTCATCAATATATCAATAAAAAGTAAAGTTATTATAATGAATATAATTATATTCATAGAAATATAATTATATATTAGCAAATCTGTAGCTTGCTAAAACACTTTGTAGCATTTCTTTCATTTCCTTATACTTTTTTATTATTAAATGTAATTTAAGTTTCTTTCAGAACTAATTCAAGTAAGTATTTAAATTTTAATAAGCAATAAATTTAATAATATTAACTTTCTTAAGAATAACTTTGTATGCGATTTTAATAAATAGTGAATTAAATAGATTCTAAAAATCATAAATGTAGTTGGAGAAAATAAATGCCTTTATTTACAACTTTACAGGTTCAATTTTGTAACTTGGTCACTAAACATGATTCTTTTGTTCAAGCATTATATATATATATATATATATATATATATATATATATATATATATATATGAATGTATATCTCGAAGCATTTCTTTCTTTGAAGATTATTCTACTTTTTTTCTCGATTATTTGAATATTCGTTTCTTTGAAATTTTGTAAGTAATTTTTATATTTTGTTTCGTTGCTAATTTTTAGAATTATAAATATTATTTTTGAAATTTCTATCACATTTTTATCATTGAATTTTTGTACAATGAATTTCCCAGCCTACCACATCGCAAAGGGAGAATGTAGGTACCATGAAACATTAGTTTAACCCCACTTATTCGAAATTGCTTTTTGACTTGCTGTGTTTCATTTTTTCATTTATTTTTACATTTATTTCTACATTTCTTTTTACCTTTAAGTAATTTTAAATATTTCATAAAATAGTTTTCCCTAAACTTTCAGTTTATATATATATATATATGTGTGTGTGTAAATTATAAAACTGATATAATTCCCATTAATGCAAATAAGCAAATAATGAATTGCCAATCTATAGCTAAAATAAATTAATCTAGAATTAATTGTAATATTAAATTCAGCAAATTATAAAATACACATTTCAGAAACATAGAAAAAAGAAATCCAGTAAAACATGACATCAAAGTCAGAATAAGAAGGAAAAGCTATATTATAAGAAAAGCAATAAAGTGAAAAATCGAGTAAAAGGTAATTTAAAGTTCTGTTTCTATCTTCGGCATAAATGGGAGGAAAAACTATTATGCACTTAATCCTTCCATTAATCATAACTACTTTGTAACAAAAGGATAAAATCTCAATTTAACACAAAAGTCCCAATTCTAAAAGAAGTAATAACCTTTAATTTTTTATTGTAAAATATAATCCAATATTTTAGAATTTCGTATCTCAAGAACATACAGATATAAGAACTGTACTCTCATTTGTTGCCCTAAATGAAACAAAATAAATAACAAATTCTAATCAAAATTATCTAAATTTATTCTAGTAATTACTTATATGATAAAAAGGACATTCGTTATTTTAATTTATACTAATAATTTTTCAATGAATATCTAAAAATTTAATAGGATTTTTTTCCCCTTACACAGCTCGTGAATCCTTTTTTTACAATTATTCTTTTTAGAAAAGAATTTGGTACGAAATTATTGTTTCAGGTAATTCCAAAAAATGTTTCTAAAAATAGAAATATGTTGCACAAAGGTAGCTCATTAAATTGAATTTAAAACTATATCTCTTATCATAAATGTTACTACAAATTCAATCATCTATATTTTTAAACATTCTGTTTTATACTCATTTTTATTCGCTTGTATTAAATTTTAGCAAGCAAGTTATAAACATCAATTATATTTAACTTCGGACTACTTATTATAATTCAAGATAAATAGAATTAAAAGCGTATGTAAATATTGGCCAGACTATTACTTGTAAGTCCTTCTTGTGGAAAACTCTTAATTTATTTAGTTTTTCTGAGATTATATTAAATGCAGTTTTCTTTAAGGACAATATTGACTAATGAAATGAATTTCTCATCAGAAATACTTTATTAATAATATAATTTTTGAAAATAATTTACAAACATTTTGGAATAAGTGTGCAAAAAAGTATCTTTTAGCATTAAAGTTTAACATCAGCGTGCTGAAGTCTTATAAAAAAAACGCAATTTGCATTGAGGTAAAGCATAAAAAATAAATTTTCTTAATATAATATATGGATGAAAATCCCGAAAAATTCGAAACCTCTCTGTTCAATATTGCATCACTATAATCTATTCGTTATCTATTGGTAACCGTTGCTGTTTTGCAGTACCAAAGTAAACAAAGTGATACAATTTTAATATGTTTAATTGAGGTTGCCTACACTTCAGGCCAAGAAGCCTATTTCAAAGGCAGAGAAGTCAATAAAATAAATGTCCTAGTGATAGATTTTAGGCAGAAATCCATTACAAACACTTATTAAGCTCCCTCTAACAATCGATATCGAATTAGACGAGAATCGTTTATTTATAGATGTCACCTGTTAGGGAGATAAAATCAATCGAGAGCTGAATGTGTCGCTGGAAGTAAACATCTCCGTTCATTAAAGATGGAATCCGTACAAAATCAATATGGGAATTGTTCCGTAAACACAGTTATTATTAGAACGATGACTCCTGGATATTACCTCCATTCACAGATGTTGGGTGATTTATCCCAAGCGTAAAAATGAATATAGTATTTAATTCGTGATATATTTGGAATCATTGGATGCTTGTTTTATTGTCACAATCAAGTGACTTGCATTGAAGCAGGCCAAGTATGAATTTAATTATTAAATGTTTGCATTCATTGGGAAAATTATTATTATAAGAAGATAACATAATCATCATTTTTAACGACATAATTGGAGGGAAGTAGATTATTTTTGGTCGATTTATCTGAAAAAAGGGAAGTACTGAACCTAAGCAATAGAACAACTAGGTCAATCAGTAACTAACACTTTCAAGTCTGAGCTATTTTAACTGCATATATCACTCTGAGAGTTTTAGTACTTATTAAAACTTTTTAAATAAAATGCATGGAATATATTATTTTAAAAATTTTATTATAAATTTCAAATGTTTTCTTCATGATAAAGTACATATTTGTTTATACTAAGAATTAAATTTTAATGAGAAATCCGCCCAATCATATGCATTTGATACATCTGAGTGTATTTTAAGAGACATCGTAAAACACATTTAAAAATGGAAATCGACCTGGCACAAATTTGAGTTCTGATTCCAAGACTTTTTATATACTTACTTCTGTTTAGCGTTGCCAATTTTAATTTTCTTACAAAAAAGGAAAGGTTCGAATATAATATCCTGAAAGACGGGAATGTGTATAGTTAGTACCTTTAAAACTCAGATGGTAATAAGTTGTACCAGAGACACTCTCCGGCTCAGTTCACCGTACCGCTTATGGCCACCCGAATGACGCTCGGACTTAGAGCTCGAAATGTTAACCTTAAAATTTTTAATAATTAACAAGTGACAAGGACAATACTTAAGATTATAACTTGCCCATCTAACCAGTAGTGGTGATTTGAGAGGAAGGGATCTATAAACTGGAAGAGGTAATTAGAATAAGTGGAGAAGCAACCATATCCTCTCTCAACTTTTGGAAAAAACTTAAATTTCATTCTATGTTATCCTCCTTAAACTAGGAATAATGAACAAAACATTTGTGCAACTCAGTTGTCTTATCTTACCTAAATATATGTTCGTTCATTTCTTTAGTGTATAAATTATTTACTAAGTTGACATATGCACAAAATGCTGTATCATTCATCACGGTTAAACGTTTCGCGGAACAACTCTACTATTAGTGGAGATTAGCGTGAAAGGTGTAACATGATGAAATGTAGCCATCATCGATAGAACGAGCCATCTATAATTTATTTATTATTTTTATTTTTATTTGAAAATTTTGATTTGTGATAGAGTATAAAACGAAGCACTCAATACATTTACCGTTTGGATTGTGACACAATAAAAGATTTTTGTGCTTTTATTTTAATGAAACCATACTTTTTTGATTAATTATCTCTAATCATTTATTTCTTAACCCTGGAACACTAGCGTGTTTATGTATGCCGTTATCACTAGAGATACGTAAAATTTACGAGCTCACGTAAAATTCGTTTTATTTGATTATATTACATTAGTGTTGGTTTTAAATATAATGAAAGTCGTTTGCATTTTAAATTTATCGCTATCTACACAATTGAAGAATAAGTTTACATAATAATTAGTTACCAATACAATTATATGTCTATGACATGACTTCTGGTGCTCTCCACATATAGCCTTTCCCCATTTACGTTGGATGGTGCGCTATACCTTCTACCAGAATGAGTTACATCAAACATGATTTTTGTTGATAAACAGCTATCTTGTAAAGCTGAAGTTAGTATTAATTTTATGGCATTCAGTTCATCGTAATTTAAATTATTTAGGGAAACGTTCATTACATTTGCATAACTTATTAGCGTTTGTGTGAGTATTTCTTTCTTTACTACATTGAAAATAAACAAATTAAAATAAACAACTGGTCCTTAACGAATCGAAACTCAACAACTAGACGTGGCTTAATATGAACAGTAATTTTTGAGCTTGTTTTCTGTTTAGTATTATCATCACGTTTCGCATACCACTCATAACCATTTATTCCTTTTATTAAGTCAACATGCAAAAAAATAATATGACCTTGTTTATTTGTATCTTGAATATTTGTAATTTTTCTGTTTTTCTTTTTTGAACATGTATTTCAATTTCCTTTTTTTACTTTTGTCCATATCACCACCGCACTCGAGTTCTTCTATCGGGGAAAGAATCACTAAATTCAGAATCAATTTCAATTTTACCATCAGGAATAATATGGATCAACATTCACTGTAATTCAAACTATCTTCATCAAATTCAGCGTTATTGCCACTTTCATTATCTTCAGATTCCAAAATCAGTTCTTGAATGTCTTCATCCCTTAAGTACTAGTGTCTTTTGGTCATTTCTTCAACACAGTATGAAATAAGAATCGAAACATTTTTATATACACCGTTCACACAAATTGAAAAATAAAGACTCTATCACTAGGACTACGTTGAAAATACGTGCTTGAAAAGTCGTGTATTAGTAGTGACACGAAAAATTTACGTGGGCAAATTTTCGCATATAACTAGCGACACGTAAAATTTATGAGGGCACGTTTTCGCATATTATTAGCGACACGTAAAATTCACTCGGTGATTGTAGTTCATGAAGTGAGACAAATGAACCGAAGACGAAAAAATCAAACCACTTGGCATGCAGCCTACTAAGTGACTTCTCGAAACACTCAAAATCAAACAAGTATGTCGTTGGAAGGGAAAGGGCATAAAAAAAAAATAAAGGAAGACCACCATACATACAATTTACGCACACTAGTGTTCTATGATTAAAAACCCACTTTTAATTGCATTATTTGTGTAGTATGGTTCATTTTATGAAAGATACCTTCTATAGAATTAATCAAAATTTCAAAAGAAAGTTACATCCTATTCTTAAAAACTAAACCACAGTAAAGTTGGTGTAAACTATCAACTTTTGCTTTTTTTGTCCTAATTTGTGCAGCAAATTTCAAAAACTATCTACATTAATGGCCATTGAAATAACAAAACTATAATGTAGTAAAGCAAATACAAAAACTTATTTGTTGTACATAAACATTATGGCAGGAAGACAAAATGATAACATTCGCAAGAAGTTTCTGGTGTTATAAGTGTGCAAATTTAGTAGAAAAAGCAGTCACCCCTGGTAATTAAGACGGCCATTACCACGTTAGGTATGGAATCGAACTGATATTGGTTGACAAAAACGGGCTACTCATTCCATGCTGATTCAATTCGATGCCACACTTCATCAACCGTATTAGCTGGAAACGTATGGCGTGCCAGTCTCTCAACAATCCATGACCAGATATTTTCTATTATTTCATGACCAGATGTCTCTCAGAAACACATGAGAAGGTGTTTTTTTTCATGATCAATGCTTTCACGAATTTCAGAAGGATCTGAAGACCGCGCAGCCCTAGGCAACAATCGAATACCCTGTGTATCGCGAAGATCAGAGCACGACAGTCAACATAAGAATTTACATTATCTTCTTGGAAGACGGTGTTTGGCGAGTCGTGAAGATAGGGCACAATCACTGGACGAAAGATGTCAAAATGTACCGATCTGTGATTAATTTACCGTCTTTCCAAAGTAGAGATGTTTTTGTCGTGTACTCAATGACTGCCCAAACCATCACTCCAAGTGCAGAGTCTCAATTTCGATATCGTTTTCACGTAGGAGACAAACGGTCTCCTCGGAGCCTCCAGACATGTATACGGCCATCAGAATACTGCACGCAGAAATGGGACTCGTCTGAAAAGACGACATTGTGCCACTCCTGCATCCACCTTTGTCGTTTGTCGCACAAGATTCTTTTTCTCTATGTATGCTGCATTGTCAAAGGAAGTCGAATTAAAGATCACCATGTTGACAGTCTACGCCGCTGCAAATGTCGTCGCAACGTTCTGGTGATTATAGGGTGTACTGAAAACATGCCCCTTTTATGAATAATGGTCCACGATGTGGTTGTACGGTTTTGCTCTGCCGACCTCACAATATGTCTGTCCTATCAGGTGTTTGTTATGGGAGAGAATAGAGATCCTTCATGCTGTTCAGTATGACCTTCGGAGACCCATTAAATCCATATTCGTTTGACAGTAGTTGGATTTCGACCAATATGATGGGCAATATCACGGACCGATAATCCACACTCTCGATAGACAACGATCTTGCCTCTATCGAATAACGATACTACCTGGTAAGCATTTTTCCTTCTTATTCGAGGCATAACACTATATTCTGAGCAGACTCCAACCTTACAATGTCTTCACAAAATGAAAAATTCACTATGCAACTTTTTTATGCATTGCTCCAAATGTAATTTCTTCTTCCTGCCTTATCTAAATTCGCTGAAATACTAATCATTTGCATATAAAAACCTATTCGTCCCTTCATGTAATTTTGACATTCGCCACATCATTCCTTCCAGTTGTTGCAATTTTAATGGCCAACAGCGTATTTTGTAGCAAAGTCATTTTAATTTTGTATATGTGAATATAGCTACTTCCTTTCAATCATCTGTTGCTTTTGTTGTAAACAAATGTTTTCATTATTTCCTTTCAAAGTCCAATCGTTCCGCCATAGCATCTAACATTATTCTTGTTAGAATTATGAAGTGCAACTCATTTTTAGGATGTGAAACCCTCATTATTCTACGAAACAAGCTTTAATGGAATCAAAACGGATCAAAGAATAGACTTACACATCATTGAGTAAGAATTTTGCTTTTATTTCTTTACGACAATAATAGTCTTGATTTTAAAATTAAAAGTAAAAATTATTAAAAACTGATCATTTTGATAAATAATAAATTTAAAGTAACTAGTACCGATACGCATTCAGTTATATCGGCTTTCATCAAATATAAATGTCCCTGATAAATGTACCTCCTATCGGTTAATACAAGCGTTACAACCCAAAGTAATATTGTTAGTAAAATCGTCCTATGGGGGTACAGTTGAAAATAATCCAACAAATAGAGTAATGGAGAATAATGAAGTGCGGATAGCAGAATGTATACAATTCAGTAGCAAAGCAGGAGGAACAACACTTGTAAGGATTAATCATGCAACATGAACAAAAAAGAGCATTTGTACACATAAGCAATACGAGCAGCAAACCACTTGCAATAATTGTAATAACGCTTTCGATACCGTTTAACTCACCAGCTTTCTAACTCGTACTGCACACAAATCTTCAAAGTGATATTTTGCACTTCAAATATGCAAACTGCTTCATTTCAACATCTCCTCGAACTAATAACTATGCCAGCTAGGTAGGACGCCATGGGAAAATTCCAGAAGAATCCTGCAATGTCTCTCATAATTGAGATATTGAGATTAAATTCAAGTATTTCCAAAAACCTTCGATTTGTTCCCAAACTCCTTTTATATACCCGCTAAGTTTGTAGCCAAATCACCAAACGTGTTCCAAGGTCTAACACCCATGTCGGGAGTCATTCCTTAACTACTTTTCATCAATCAACAAAAACTTTGTAAACGTAATTTACGAACCATAAAAGAAAAATTTCACGAAAGCGTCATTGCAGATTTGTTAGTATATTTACTTTCTTCCATGCAGTTTTCTGTCTTTGCTTAATACGTGTGACGGGATGCCCTTGCGATTTATTCTTATTTCATTCTCACCCACATACAATTCCATTCCACTTTTCTTCATTTTTTTACGCTTCAGAGTTTTATCTATATCACAGGCTTTCAGATAGGGCAATCACAAGCTACGAATTTTTTTCTCATAACATGGGAGAGATTAAATAGAAATACATATATAGTTTATAATGAGATCTAAACTCTAGATTCCAATATTAGAGATTGAGCTTTAAGTAATTTTTTATTACCCAGTGGCTGATTCAAGTATGTATTTATAGCTGGGAGTAAAAGGATTTAGGAGGCAGTTGAGAGATTCTTAGCACCAGAGGGCAGACTGAGCGTGAGTAGTAATTTTGTTAGAACGATTTATATTTGAGTTTCTTCTAGATATATAAAGTAATGCTGTGATGCTTGTTTAAATCATTTTTATTGGATTCGAGTCAACAATATATACTGAATTGAAATTCATCTAAAGATTAATTTACTGGAGTTTGCTCGAGCTAGTTTAATGAGGGAATTAAAATTTTTCTTAACTAATTGCGATTCATGTGAATGAATTGCTTCAGTTTTACACAGAAAAAAAATGTTACATCAATAGCTTTAAGTTAAAAATGTTACATCAATAACTTTAATTTTTTTTTCGAAGTGATGTGAGTTCATGAATCACTTCGGATATTCATATCAAGAACAGGTTTCATTTTTATGTGACTCTTGCTATTTTTGCTTTGTATGTATCCCATGGTATTTTCGCTTTCTTTTTCAGAATATATGTATATGTAGAAGTAAGACTCATCCAAATTCAGAAACGCATGATAAACAGATTCCGATATTTTACTCAATCATTGGAGTGTTTTCGATACAAGATTCATAATATCGGTAACATCTCTGAACTTAGTTAAACACAACATTGACTTAAGAAACAGTTCACAAATGAAAATCTCATTCTAGAATCTGAAGGAACAACACAGTCGAATAAGATAAATAGGTGAAATATTTAATATTTTGTAGATTTCTATTATCAGCATTGATTTAAAAAAAAAAAAAACTTTGATAGGATTAAATGGATGTAGAATGTATTACTTAACTACATACTGCGTAAAGTGACTATATTTCAAAATAATAAGAGAATTAAATCCCCAATAATCAATGTTGTAACATTGGCTTACGCGAAAATTTCAATTTAAACGTAAATAAAAACTAATGTAATGGTAATGTTATTAATGCAAGTGAAAATAAAAAATAAGTAGGAAGTGAATTACGTAGCTACCAATGTTGTACATCCAAATGACCATATACGTACTAAACTAAATTTAATATATGATGTATAAACATAAAACCTTCAAGTATCGAATTGAATTCAGATTTACATGTATCATTGAGAAAGTATAGAAATACTGCAACTGATGAATTAGAAATTTAAAAAAGTGATTAGCTAGTGGAAGCAGAATAATTCGTGAATGTGATGGTCCTTATTCCGACTGAGAAAACTTTAGTATATGAAAAAATCTATTAAAGGTCACTATTTTGTATTGATATCAAAAGATTAAATATATTATGCAAAACTGACGTATAACCTTTTTCCCAGAATTGTTAGCGTATTGGATAAAAAAACAATGAAAAAATATTTTCAAACACATTATTTGGCTACAGGATCTTGGCATAATCCAATTCATGGTGGAGATGCTGTAAAATTATATTTCGCAACAACCTTTGGATTAGTCGATTGGTTCTGGTTACCCTTCCGACTTAAAATTGTTCTTCCAATATTTAATACAGTGTTAAGAAAAATTAATTTACAGAAAGATAACTTATCAATCAAAATAAATATTTTAACAATTTGTTATCAAATATAATAATTTTTTATTGTGTAAAGTGCATAACCAAATTAAAAATAAAGATAATATTTTATGATATCCAAAAATTTATATTATAAAATTATCATGTTTGTATACTATCATTAAAAAGTATCTTAATAAGCGTAAACTAATAGAAAATTTAAACCGAAAATATAAATTAATAATTTATACACATACTCACATATACTTATGTACCCTTATACTCCTATATACAGACGTACATAAACATATGTATACAACAGACACAGAATTATGTATCTATTATATTTAATTGATCTGAATCATTTTTAGATGCTTATTAATAAAATTTCAATGGTAATTTCCACAAGTGAAACTAGTAATTAACTTTGTATAATTAATTAAATTTTTCAAACAATTTCAAATTAGTAAATTATTATTTGTAATTTTTTTATTAAATACTAATATTTCTCAAAACAGGAATATGTAAACTACTACTCTAGAAAGTTACAGTATTAATATGATATTTAAAACTGTCTTTTTTGTTATAAATAAGACAAGGACTTTTATTATTTCGGATTTTGAATTATGTGTCTAAATATTTTGTTTCATGTTAACTATTATTAGCCTGAATAAGATTTAAATATTTATTATAAAATATAAGTTAGGTTTATCTTTAGAAATATTGTTGTAATTTAATTCACGTAGATATAATCAGTAATATATATATATTCTCGATGTTTTCTGCGCAATGAATGATCAAGGAGGAAAGGAAAAACACTAAAATAAATAGTGAATATAAACCTGATTAGATTACCTCTAAATTCAATTTATTATCCCCAAGAATGTCTAGAAGTTAGCAGGAAGTGTACAGAACCCATACACGAATTCCTCGAGTAGCATGGACAACACGCAGAGGAAAGAATATTTGAACATTCTCGTTACTAACATGTAGCCTCTGTGTTTTTCTCTGTACAAAGAAAGCCTGTTTCTTCAAATTTGTCATAGCACATGTAAAAGCTATCCTTCAGTTGGAAATGCTATATTTTGTTTGAAAACATTTATGAAAAAGATTTTGTATCCCTTTCACGCAAAAGACGCAAACGCCTTTCATTCCTGAGGAGCCTTTTTAGTTATTTCGATAGTTGTACCACCAATATTCTCACAGCGCTACCGGCCATGAAAATTTGAAAATGTTTGAGTTTTCCTTCACATTAAATACGTACTGATAAAAGTAAGTTTAAAAGGGGGTGTATAATAAAGTATTTTAAAATACCCTTTCGCATCATATTCAATAATTCTGAATAGGTTAACTCAAAAAACGTCATATTCAGCATTTTTGACAGTATGAGCTAACAGATTACTTATTTATACCTTCGTTCAATATGATTTCAAAATTTTCATTTCAATTTTGCATTCAGTATATATTAGTTATTTTCAAATAAATGAACCATTTTTAACTGTACAAAAAACGTGGACCAACTTAAATGTTTTGCGTAAAAAGCCATTTTTAACTTCATCTATAATTAAACTTCATTTTCCCCACAAAATTAATTGTATTATCTCCGTCCGAATGCAATGAAACAAAGCGATGAGATAACCAACCGTGTCAGAAGATGGACCCAACATGAAGTCGTTAACTCGATTTGGTTAGAGTAAATTCATTTCCCAAAGGCTTGTTAATTGAATAAACTTCATTTAAACCGAGAAACAAGACAGCAAAACTAAGTGAATTAAATAAGCCAATTATTAAGAATGAAAGAAGTGGGGAGAGTTTTTCATTTAAGTGGAAAAAGAAAGGTTTTCAATTCTTTATTTTTATTTTTGAATTTGATTTCCCCTCCAAAAAAAGACGTTTATTATTTTTACTGATTTAATGCAAGTTAAGTGTTCTTTAATCTCCTTGCTGCTTAAGTGTTTTCAAAGAGACAATTATGCACATTTCCGTATACAATACTCTCTTTTTGTATAACCTCGTTTTGAATTAAAGTTACGCAACTTCTCTTGTTTTTCTTAAATTCGTATTAACAAGGGTTAGTTTGTGTTGGATTTTGTGGAGTTCTGGTTAGTTATAAAATAAATAACGTAACCAAAACTATTTTTCTGCGCATTTAACTTAAATTCTCTTTGTGAATTATCTCTTTTTCTGATTTTTAGAATTAAATTTAATCTTGTTTTTGACTGAGATTTCTAGATGAAGCGACATTCGTTAAGGGATCATGATAGAGGTAAAAGATAAATAAATTAGGAAAGAAATTATCAGATCATGGGGAAGGATTTACATCCAAAAGTAGATCCATATATTTACGAAACAAGTGAACTCGAAACTTATTTTTAGGGTTTTATCGCTTGAAATTAATTTAATAAATACATGATCAGTTTACACGAATCTAAAAAGATTAGGTCGATTGATAATTTCTTAACTTCGCATTTAGAAGCCACACAAATGCTATTGGCGACGTCCGTCGTAATTCGGAACCTCAGTCAAATATGTTGAAAACGACGAAAATCTGTAGAAGGATCTCCCTTTCCAAATATCAACACCACTCTACGGGAGGATTTGAAATCTCTACAACTTTAACGTGCATCATCCCAGCTACTAAGAGTGTCATTAGAGATGTATTTATAATACGTCAGCTTACCTTTTTTTTTTCTTTTAAGGAAGTTTTTTTGCACACGACACATTCTCTCCTTGACTGTTTTCACTCAGATATTTCACTTTTTTTCACCACGGAAGCAAAGATAAAATTGATTCCAAAACATGCAAAATGCAATCTTGCAAACGTGAAGAATACTCCTAATCTTAACCAACATACATTTCATTTACCTAATCACCGTTAAAATATAAAGAAAAACCCCAGTGCGCAGTAAATCTCAGTTAGTTAAATGCGCAATCCGACCTAAAGAAGCAAACAAACGCAGCTGTTTAACTTTTCAAATCCCCTTGATCCAACAGCAAAAACAAAACAAAAAATCAAAAACAAAAGCGGGGAATGAAGGTCAACACTCTGTGGAATGATATTTGAAAATATAATGAACTTCAAACGCCATCTAATGGCCGTTACAGATTCAAATAATCGCAATCACGTAAACGAGTTAAAAACTGAAAGAAATGGTTTCAGTTAAGGGCATTGAATAAAAAGAAAGATAATAAATTGATTTATCATCACACACTCACATATATGTATAACGTCCATTCTTGTGAATATTTTTGACAAATCTGCTGTTATATCCGTATCTTGATGAAGTTTGGGCACTTGAAAAGAATTTGGTTGAATGACGATTTATTTGAAAAAGGTGAGAAAAAAAGAGTTATAAAATATGTTAAGGTACACTCATTGTCTTAAAAGTTTGCCCACCATGACAGAGTAATCCGAATAAAAGAAATCTTACATACGTAAGTACAACGTTGATGTAAATAGGTTATTAAAAATCAAAGCAAAATGATCCTTTATTATAAGAAAAATTACAAATTAATGAAGGTTTTAGTACCCTGTTGCGCCACCTCTAGCAAGAAAGTAGGATGTGATACGGTGAAGCATTGAGGCATTCAAGTCCGGAATGATGTTCTGCTCCATCTCGTTCCACAGTTGGTGTAAATGAGCGTTTAATTTGAACAAACTCTTAGGCTATCCAACTTGCCTTTATATAGGATCCCAGATATTCTTGATCGATAACAAGATGGAAATGTTGCAGAGGTTGTTCTGTGAAACCCTTGCTGTGTATGAGTGAGCATTGTCCTTTTGAAAAATAGCTCCTGGAAGCTCTGCCATTATTAGCAACAAATGCTGCTAAAGAATGTCATAAATGTACCTCTGGACTGTCATGGTGCCGTGGATCAATATCAGGGATGACCGTGTGTCGTATACGATGACACCCCCATACCATCACATCAGTTGTTAGAGCGGCTGTACAGTGAAGGTAGGATTGAGACGTTCAACACGGAGATTTGGTCATACACGATTATCATCACGGCCAAAAATGAATCTGGATTTGCCACTAAAGACGATCTGATTCTCTTCGATTATTAATCCCTTTGGGCGTGTCACCACTCCAAACGGAAGCGTCGGTGAATAGGTGTGAATGGCAATGCAAGTAATGAGCACCGTAATAGCAGTTGTCCTTCAGTCAGACTCCTTGAGATGGTACTCGTCTGATACAGAGGCCCGTAGTGAAGGTGCTGCATGTTTAGGGATGGGGGACAATGAGACAGTTGGCGCTATGCGTGCGTGTATTATGATGTGAAGTCTCTCTATCATACTACATAACTATTGGTCTGGCGAGGGTGTTCTGAGCTGGTCGCCGCGAGTAACAGATCTGTCTCTTGTCCACTGGTCCAAACACCTCCTCTCAGTAAAGGCAGAAAGGCTTAGTTGGTGAGCTACTCGCTGAGTTGACCACTCGATTTCCATCATCAGTATGATTATTCCCTTCTCGACTTCTGATAGCTGCTCATATTTTCTCCCATGGCGGCGTAATGACATCTCTAATTAAAAAGCGTCCCTTTGGAACAGATTAAATATACTCAAAGGAGCTCTACTTACATGTTTCATAATCCAAAAAGAACAAAGTTCAACACCCTCAGGGGGTATTGCGCAATCACGCTACATTTCTAATCATTTACATATCTGCCTGACGCGTGCCTTCATACCAAGATTCGTAAAATACCATTCTTACTTCTTGGTGCGAAAGGTTTTATGGTAATGAGTGTATTTATCCATAACTAAGAATTTATAAATGATAAGCATAAACATCCAATAACAGTATTCAAAGCGCGAGAGATTAGAAATATTTTATTTAATAGACTAGGAGAGAATGAGTGTGAACATATATTAAAGTATAATATATGTACAATAATGAATAATTTTTTTTTCTTTAATAAGGATATTTGACATTTATACCGTTATAGAAAAGAAGTTTAGAGGATGCCTTTCAGACAATTTTAGAGGGAGTAATTAAGCACGTATATAAGCTTAATAAATAAGTTTCGTTCATCTAGATAAGAATTCCTACTCATTGAAATTCCAAAGAAAAGAACAAAGATTATTGGTCAAAATCCTTGCAGCATCGGAAGCACCTAAAAAACGAGAGATTGGTCTGCAACAAATACGTAAAAGAGTTTTTATGTTTAGAACAAGGGAAGCGGAAAGCACTGCGTCTAAAGAAGGAGTTAATGGCTGAGATTGAGAAAGCTTCTATATAGCTTTGGGCAAGATATTTGATACCTTTATTTTATGTGTTAAAAACCAAGAGAAAAATATTTAGTGTTCAGGCAGAATACGCCCTGAAGTTATGTCTTTCTTTCCACCAAATTAATAACTGCAACATTTGGTCCTAATATCGCAATCGGTTTACATTAAATTCAACATGAAGATCTTTATCGCCAAAAAGAACAAAATGACGCTAATAAGTTGAATAAATGACTCTAATATACTGCCCTTGGTTCAAATATTTACTCTGAATCTAAATAAAACCTGCAGTGTTTTTCGAATTTGATAAATTTTTGTACGATTTATCTTGAACCTAAATAGAGCAAAAATCTCTATGTATCTATAACATTTCAAAATAAATCGGCTCAGTCTCCCTAAAAATTAAGTCTTGTTACTTTTCAAATTATCCACGCCATATTGGGTAAATGAGCATTTTCAAAATGAAAACTTCCTGAGCAAAAACTTTAAATGCATTCGGTGTAGGAGGGAAGAATTTTAGTAAATAATTATAATATTCCTAAATATATATCTTTGAAAGGTTTGACTTAAAAAGAAAATACGTTCAGGGAGAGAGACGAATTTATTGTAACCAAACTTTGTATGCTTAAATAAACATGCAAAGCCATCCTAACGATTTCTCTCAGCAGCAGAAAAAAAAGTGAAAAGATGTAACACTTTTCAAATCATTAAGAATACACTCTTGATGTGCAACCTTTTCATATTCAATAAATGAATTATTTTAACTTTCAAAAAATAATGCTCTTGTCTCATACTTGCTCTTGAAGTCAAACAGACGAGTCTGACATAATTGAATCCAGTTACCTGGAAAAAAGTGCAATGTTAAATCTTAATTTCATTACAATGACTAAAGTAAATAATTTCGTCTGTATGCCTCTGGAAATGATACGTTACCTCTTCACACTTCTGGTATTTAGATGGTACTCCAAAAAAATTAAATTTCCAACGTAGATAAAAAAAAATATTTAGCATTTCTTTGTTACATGCATTCTATTTTTAAAGCTGCTGCAAAATATTTATGTTTTTACTTAAGGTTATTTATGTAATAATTTGTTTTTAATAAACATTTCCTCAAATGTATATATATATATATATATATATATAGGCTTGACTTTTAAACATAGGTGTAAATCAATACCAAATTCGTTAAAAATATTCTTATAAAAGAAGCATAATTCCTTATTATTATATCCATAGAGAAAAGGAAATTCTGAGCACATATAAAGCACTAAATCATCATTTACTTTATTATTTCAATTTTTAGAAAAATATAAATATTTTACATACCCTACATTAGCCAGACGTAAGAAAAAACGATGCGGAATTCATCATTATTTAGTTCTTTTTCTTGTGGTAATGTATTTTTCCATTGCCCTATAATAATAGAATGCTCTTATGTTTAGAGAACAAATCATTAAGAATCTTGTATATATTTATTATATTTTGCAGTATTTTACAGAGTATACTTTACTACTACGCTTACATTTATATCTTTTCATAATAAATTATCGCTATATCTCTAACATGTAACTGAACAATTGTGGGACTAAAACAAATTCATTATCTGTTCCATGAGAAAAGTTTGCATAAATTTTTAATTCCAGTAGAATCCCAACACGGTCTTTAAAACAATGATTAATCTGGATACAAACCAAAGGTTACGTGAGACCTGATACGATGATAAATTCCTAATTGCAAAAGTCTTGAGAGGCCTTTAAATCATTTTGGTAAAGGAACAAGACAAACATTACATTAACTCCAATTATTCTATTATTTAATACCCACTCAGGAATTCAAATAACAACAGTTCAAATTTGTTACTTAAGTAACATATACACCATGAGGTGACCAAAATTCAGCAATCAGTTACGAAGTTCGATCGTGTAATCTTTCGAAAACTCTCAAAGCTTCAAAATAATTAAAAAACATGGAGGTTTGGGGGATGATTACATATTTGTTCCATCCACTTGTGTAGCATCTCATTTGCAATAACATGTATGCCTGGGTACTTATGTGTAAATACTCATCGGCATAAATAAATAACAGTATATTTCAAAAAATCGTAAATTTCCTTCTGACTGTATGTTTGAAGATTGAGCGTCATCAACATCCAAAATTGAGCGTCCACGTACTACATAAAATGGTGATACTTATATATGTGTGCGTGTGTGTGTGCGAGTGAGCGTACGTGCGAGTGTGTAATTATTTCCTATTGCAAAACTGTGTTCCGTTACTACTTCTATTTCTTGACTTTCTCAGAGGTTGCACTAACGTTTTCTAATGTTATTTATAAAATGTCAGGGAAGTATCACTTACAGTGGAAACCGCCATATGACAAGACCTCACTCTATGTAGGGGTTCATCAATTAGATTGCAGTTACCGTTAAACAAAACTTCCTTTCCACAAACGTTTAAACAAAACTTCCTTCCTTTCCACAAACACAAACATTCGAAAGCATTCATAATTGTGTAACAATCGTTCGGGGTTTCCAGGAAATTGCTTAGAGAAGCAGGGAACTGGATTCTTGCTTGATCGAACACTGATTGTCTGGTTTGTTTTTGTTTGGTTTGCTATGGTGTGTGAATTCGTAATTTACGATGCCCTAAATGAAGTACGATGAATTATTTTTATCTTCGAATGTATGTATTTTAAGCTGAAAATAAAGTTAATGGGAAATGAAAAGAGTTAATGAGAATCTCTACAACCGGGAACTCTTAAAGAATAATTTATGCGGTTATAATATTAAAGTATGAATAGATCATACTTTAAGCAAGACGTATGGATATGCTTAATTAAATGAAAGGTGAATATATTTTAAGCATATTAAAAGATTTTTGGGGAGTTTCTAGATATCATTAAATGTAAATCATAAATATTATTTATCATAAATATATATCCAAATTATTGTCAATGAATAAACTTAAATATATTGAATTCGAACTGAAGTTATGAAAATTTGAGATATAATTGCTTGTTCTATACAACATTATAAGACCTACAAAGTGGGTAAATGAACATGAACCTGTAAGTAAATGTTATATAAAATTAAAATTATATAATTAAATTAAAACTTCGTATAAGTGCGATGTTACATATGATGTAAAAAGTGTTTTTGATAATCCTGAAATGAATCAAATATGGATAAATTTTGTGCACAAATTTCTTTTACATCAAAGGGACAGTTAAATGTGCCATTTTATTAGATAAAAACATAACTATTAGAGTAACTAACCAAATGCACTATCAAAGACTTCAAGCTTGTAATTGAAGTTTAACTTAATCGTAAGATTAACAATTAACCTATTAAATTGACATTATTTAAAAATCAGAAAATGTAATTCAATTAAGTAATTCTTAAAAGATATTATATGGAAATTTTAATAACATTCTCATATTAACTAAATAAAATTTCGAAATGTAAATAAGCCCTTCAACTTCTTTCAAATACAAGAAAGAATTATTGTATAATTGAATGCCCGAATACTATAAATCTCTAAATTCTGTATTAAAAACTATTATCAATGTATTACTTTTGTGAAACATTATGTTAACGGAAATAAAAAAAACAATTATATATTACACAACAATATTAATTAATATACTGGGAAAAAAATCTACAATTTATAGAGCTTCAGATTTTTTGTAATTAGTTATTTTGTTCTATTTTAGTTTCGTTGAAACTATATTATGAATTACATTAGTCTGATAGATTGTTAAATACTTTTATGTAACTAGTTAAAAACTAGTTACATAAAAGTTGATTTGATAATTTAGTCAGATTGTGATTAATAATCCCATGTAACAAAAAAAAATCAAATTTTGTTTCCATTTATCTCAGATACTCGCTTTAATGAATTTTGTTAGAGAAATGGATTTATACATGATGAATTAAACCCTTGCCCGAAGAATCGAAACTAGGCTTATCTCTTATTGGATGGATTCCAGTGAGACTTAATGCTTTTTTCAACCGTTCCAGCATGCAGTATCTTGCCATAAAAAGGAATCCAAATATAATACCAGATTGTATTTTTGTGCTATAAGAAGTCATTCGTTAATTATTTTACGGTAACTCATACGCCTTCGACAAGTAAATATGATCATATTTTTTATGCCAAGTTGAAGTGATCCTGAATTTTTAAAAATTAAAAGGAACAGAAAGTATATATTTTAACTATGAGGTATTTGTAATTTTTTTTTACCATTTACACAAAGGAAATATCATATATATATATATATATATATATATATATATATATATATATTTGCATCTGCATTTGCACGGTAAATATAGATTTTACAATAATTTACTTAATTTAGGAGAAAAAATAAAACTGTGATTAATATATTAAAATTATGCAAAAACCTCGTATCTCACAAATGTAAATTCAATTTTTTTTAAAAAGAAAAAGACTTGTAGTTTTTTTGCAAATTAAATCCTTAATTTTGATTTAAAATTGGATTGAATTGTAAATATTTAAATGCAATGTCGTAATGAAAAAGCATTAACTGAGAAATATTAATTTAAAGTTCATAATTTGAAAAAAATTATTAATTTAAAATGTCATTTTAAATCATTAACTATACATTTCTCTTACAATGAATTGTATTTTAACAAGATATAACTCGAACTTTTAGATCTAATCACTTTTTAAGAGTATTGATTGTATCTAACTAATAAATTCAGCAAGGTAACAAAAAATATAAGGAAAAAAAAACACTTTTTAAACTTCTTGTTTCATATAATATTAAAATGTTATATTTGTGTAAAAATATATGATTAATAGGATCAGAAACTGGAATTATTTATATAAATCACAATTTTGCAATTAATTATCGTTGTCATGAAAATAAACAACACAATTTACTGTTACGATTAAAACTAAATGAAATTATTTTCCGAAAATTTTTTGATAAAAAAAAAAAAAAAAAAAAAAAAAGCGGGAAATTGCTGAAATCTCAAAAAGAGCGGCATGATCAAGTCCCAAATTGTATTTGTTTTTATTTTTAAGTGAGGCCGCTGTAGCCGTATGTTCACGATAGCGGACCCGGCCGGTGTTGTTTCCGTCTAGTTGTGGTCTCGACCCGTGATTCTTCTAAAGACCCCTAGGGAAATGGGGTGGTCACTTAAGTCCTGTCGAGGTCCTAAGCCATCCGGTTTGCATACTGGGGAAGTTTGGAGCTGTTCTAGTGTCGTCCTCATAACTTGACCGGGATTCAAATTTACAAGGTCCTCCGTCAGTAATTCTCGAGTTGCTTCTCAGTGCAATGTTAATAAAATATCTCATGAATTCCACTGCATTCCTAGCTTTAAAATTTAAATCTGCTGAGCACTTATAAACAAAATATTGTTTATCCTGGAGGAAATTACAATTTATAAAATGATATTTAGTAAAATTGAAATTTAAGAAAAATATATGATATTAAATATCCTTTAGTTTGTATAGAAATGCTGTGCAATATTTGTGCGTGTTTATTAACAAAAGAATTACTTTGTTTTTTATTGAAAATAGCTTCATTTTAGAATTTGTAATATACTCTCTCTGTGGATAAAGTAGAATTTCAAGAAAGTGTACCGGAGTCCCAATACATCACATTTTGAGAAAAAATGCAAAACAGATTTTTTCCCGCTATAGTGGCGCAAAATTTTCTATAAATTTGAAACTCAATTACCGAACATTTTATTTATCAAGGTCAGATAAGTAATCTATCGATAATTTGGGGGAAGCACCCCCTTTTTTTAAGTAATAAAATTAATTTTTTAATAAATAACTAATTTTTTTAATAAAATAAATTAATTTTGCATGAAATCCGAAATCTCTTTTAGCGTCTCATTTATCCTGACAGAAAAGCGTATGATTGACAATCATAAATATTTATTTTATTAAGTTCGAATATTCTAAGAGAACATATTGAATAGACCTTTAAATATTTTAAGACTTGAAATATATATATTTCATAAAATACAATACAACTACATTACGGTTTTAAGTGTAAGATATTGTTTTAAATCAATTTTTTTCGCTTTTATTCTTAAAAATTATTAAATCTGTTTTGGTTTATCATTGGGCAAGTTATTATATTAAAGTGGCGAATAAATGGAATCAGCTAATGTTAACTATCTTTGTACTATTTTATATAAGTTTACTCAAGTATAACAAATAACTTTTTTAAATAACCGGCAATTAAAATTAAAAATTAAATTTTCATTGCGTAAGAAGATGTAAAAAAACATTAATAACTTCTTTTAATTTTTAATGTTTTTCTTTGAATGGAATTTCAGTTCGTTTTGGAGTTTTCTTTAGACACTAGATCTTTTTCCATTCGGGTCTAATATTAAGTACCTATTATTTTATTCAACGTAGAAAACAATTATATAAAAACACCTGACTGTAAATAAAGTAGAACATCAGCAGACGTTCGATTTGTCCGATATATTTTCACCATTCTACAGTAAATATTGACCATTTTGTTGTTTTTATTTAGAAATATATTTCGTGGCTTATAAATCATATCTTTCCGATACTGTGCCTCGAGGTGAACTCGTGTCTTTATTGGTATTTCAAATAGGCCAAGCTATGGCTTATAGAAAAGAAGAAAAATGCATCAAAGACATTGTCCGTATGTTTAACGTTGGTCAATATACAGTTTCATGCTTTTTGGAAAACCCTGTTACTCATGGAACCTGAAAGAAGACCTGGGGGCTGAAAAAACTTACTTCTTGTGATGAAAGATTAAAACGCCGGGAGCTAAAAAAAAAAGAATGGCTGAACAGTTTCAAAGGTCAGAACTCAATCCGGACTAATACATTTGTCAAAGCGAACACTTCATAATTAAATAAAAAAATTCTATCATTGATAAATTTAAAAAAAAAAATGCAAACATTATCTAAAATTCACATAGATAATTGACTGCTTTGTCAAGTCTTGGACAAAGGAATGGATTTCTGTTATTATTTCAGATGAAAAGAAGATTTGTTTCAATTGCTTTGATGGGAACCAATATTACTGGCACTGCTTAGAAGACAAGGAAGTATGTTCTGCTTGACAATCGAGGGAAGGAAGTTTGATGGCCTAGTTACTATTAATTATGGAGTAAGATGAAGTCTGGGTTTGTAAGAAAATATCCAGAAACATATCAATTACATTCGATTATTGAAATTAAAAATTCTGCTTTCTGGTGTGAATATTGTTAGTATGGACATCCAGTCATACGGCTCAAGTCATAAAAAAATTGATTTTGTGCTAATAATACAAGATTCGGCTATTAAATAACGAGACGCACCTATAAAATATTTAATTTGATATCATACATATTTCCTTCTTATCATCTTTGGGGCCACAGTAGCCTACTGGTCAAAGTCGTGGACTCGCGACCGGCGGTTTTCGTTCTGTCGCGGTTTCGATCCTTGGCCGCCAAAGACCCGCCGTGTAGCCGGGGCTGATGCACGTTAAATCTGATCAATGCCCAAAGTCCTCCCGCTGGCGTGGTGTGGATGTTTGGAGAGGGGGGTGCCAGCTCAGGTGTCGTCCTCGTCACTTGACCATGGTTCAAAATTACGAGGTCCGTCGCCAATAGCCCTCGTGTTGCTTCTAGTGCGATTTTAATAAAAACTAAATTAAACTAAACTTCTTATCATCTTCATTATACATACCCTCCCTCCCTTTCTCTACAACGCTCCATGCGAATCTTTAAATGGTTCGAAGCAATGCTGGAAGTATTATGTCAGCTCCTTCAGGACGCATGCTGTTTCTCTTTCCAGCTTTAAATCTTATTCCTTTTTAATGCATATTTCATCTTGGGAAATATACTGAAGTCGTATGGTGCAAGATACGTAGAATAAGGCGGATGGTCTAACACAGGAATGCTGTACTTGGTTAGAAACCTCTTCACACACAATGTGGAATGAGCCATTGAATTGTTTTGATGTAAAAATTTGCCGTTCAGATTCTTTATCAATTCCTACTGTCTGAACAATCACACGAATACTTATCTAACGATTAGATCGAACCAGATTACCATCCGTTTCTGACGTGGAAGGGCGACCTGGGAGTGAATGAGAAGGGCGACCTGGGAGTGAATGAGAAGGGCGACCTGGACCATGGCTCTCAACCATCTTGGAAACTCTGAAATCACTCAAAAACGCGTGGATGCAATAAACATTCATTGCAATACTCTTCTTTCAATAAATTACAAGCTTAAATAGCAGATATTCTAAGTTTCATAGAAAATGTCACAACAATTTTCTGATCTCTTATCATTTCCCCGGTGAAATAAAAAATAACTCTTACGGGATGACGAATTTTTCTACAGAAACGAGAGGTTCTGCATTCGAAAGCGAAGGCTTCACACTAAACATCAGTCGGTCGCTGGTCGTATATATATATATATATATATATAATTGTAATAAAGGGAAAATTACAATGACTTTTAAAGAAAATTTCAGTTTTCAGAACTAGAGATACTCTAGTTTCCTAAGTGAGTGAGTGAGTATTATCAAAATAATAGTCTTTTCCTAAGATAACGTTAAATTCGGCATTATTTGATTTAGAGAATGTCTATATGTTTATTTTCTTTTGAGCTAACGTGTTTTGTGGAATGTCTTAATGTTTGCTTATATTTGTATAAATACCCTTTCGGCAGGAAAAATACTAACACAAATTTTATTAGTTTTTTCTCATTTTGAAGCCCTATAATGTAATGAAATATGTATTTATATGCAAAATTTACATTAATTGAAAAAATTTCTACAAAGCTGTACTGTAACCTGAAGTTGATAATTCTGGTAGTTTTCAGCTTAAAAACGCTTAAATTAATTCTGAAATGTAACTTTTTTTTTAATCAAATGTAGCTTTTTACGAGAGTAACTTGAACTTGGCAGATTGTGCTCTATTTTTTCCTTATTCCTTAAACAAAGCAAAATTAACTTTTCATGCTTATTCTAGATTAATTATGCCAGTGAGTTGATTTATTAAAACTGTAGTGCCTAACTTTAATTAATCAGAATAACATGTCAAACTCATTTTGAAAATATTCATGATGTCTTTTTTTCATTTCTTTTATTGAAAATATTGAATAACGTATAATATTTTATATAATAAACTAGAATAAACTTAATTTTATTATTAATGAGTAATATTTCAGTTAATTAATTAGAAAATAATACGATCTTATATTGATTTGAATGATAAATTAAAATAATTTTTTAAAAAATGTTTTTGGAATTTTGCAAATAAAAGAAATACTTTTACATGAGAATATTATATAGATGCCAAAGTCATAAAATCACAAAATGACATATAAATATTTCTGTACTGTAATTATTTATGTAAATTTGAAGAACATTTCCGGTTAAGTTGGTCAAATAGAATAAAAATTTGTGAGAAAATTTTTCAGTGAACCTTTTTTGAAATCTTTTTAAAATTCCTTGTTTTATAAAAAAAAATTCTTAGTTTCTACTTTAGTTTCTTAGATTTTTAAACTATATAAAAAATATCAAAGGAAATAAAAAGTTGAATATGTAAATAGAGTCAATGAGGCTCTATTACATTACACTTCCAGTAATGGATTAATTCTGGAACAAAAATATCAGTTAATTTAATTATTTATTAATGAAATCATATATATACTTGTATTAAAATTAACACTATATGATTTCCTTTTTTCTAAATGTAGAAATGTTTAAGCTATTCACCCAATTTTAGATCAGTTATTAAAACAATTTCACTTTTTAATCTGATAAAAAGTTAATTCAAATGAGAGACAAAATTAGTAACAATTATTTCATAAGATATATGTTGTAAATATTTTTGATCAATTCTTCATAAAGATGTTTTACTTAATTTAACCGTCATTATATGAAATCTGAAATAAATACTTGGTTTCACACCATAACTTATACATAAATAAAATTATACTTTGTTTTCATTTTAATAAAACCGCTTGGATGCTTGATGTACAAAATGGCAATTTAAATACTGTTGTAATTATTCTGCATTTCAATAGATTTAATTTAGAATCCTAGGCAAAGTACCTTTTACGAAATATACCAATTATTAGATGATAATTGAGATAAAATTATTTTTGGTAATATTTATTTGTTGTACTTTAATTTATTTATTATATATTTTTTTTATAAAATGTGTATTAAATTAAATATGTACAATGTATATACAATTATATGTTTAGTTTAGTTTTTATTAACGTCGCACTAGAAGCAACACGAGGGCTATTGGCGACGGACCTCGTAATTTTGAACCACGGTCAAGTGACGAGGACGACACCTGAGCTGGCACCCCCCTCTCCTAACATTCACACCACGCCAACGGGAGGACTTTTGGCCCCCAACAGATTTAACGTGCATCAGCCCCGGCTACACGGCGGGTCTTTAGCGGCCAAGGATCGAACCCGCGACTGAACGATAACCGCCAGCCGCTAGTCCACGACCTTGACCACTAGGCTACCGTGGCCCATACAATTATATGTACAAACTAATTAAAAAAATACAAATTTTGTGTTCAAATAGTAAGATTTATTACATTTAGTCTCAGAAAATAATTCTCTCCAGATATTACAACTCAAATCAAAACTTTAAAAATGAAGGCATTTATTTAAAATTAAATTTTTAATCCCTAGATCTTAAAGCACATCAGAGAAAATAAGCCTTATTGATGGAACATCACTGTGACATAAGCAAAGTTTATCTGCATGTTTGGGTGGAGTGTTTTTGCTTATCCGTTGCATTTTAAGTCGCGCGTTTAATGTAAATTTAATCTTATCGCCTTAGTGCCAAATATTTAAAAAGAAATGCAATCGATGAAAAACAAAATCTATCTGGAATGGAATCTAAACAAGGCGGCTTTGCCTAACTTGAACATTTCATGTTTCACTGACACTTTGACAGTAATCGAAATTGTTCTTTTTAGTTCCCCCATTTGACTCGCGGGGAAATGCGAAGAGTGACGCTCTCACCATCCGGAATAGCCGGCACAGCTGAAACAAAAGAATAATATTCCACGTTTGATATAGAATCGAAAGAAGGAAGCCTATCTTAGCACAATAAGAAGTAGTTTTTACGGTGCGCAGACGGGTTGACAGTTTCGTTGTCAGATGAATTACTGCAAGATAAGGATTTACTTGCAAGTTTCTATTTAAATCGCGTGTGATACTTATAAACAGTATGTATCCGAATTCCGATTTATACCTTAGGAACCTTTATGTTTTGAAGGACAATGAAGAAAAATCAGCATAAAGATAGAGATTAATAAGTTCCTTGATGTCAGAATAAAAAGAAGAGGATATTTTTTGAAATATGTGTTTTACACAATGAGAATGTTTGAATGGTTAATTATGAATAATTGTTTATTAAAGTCACTCTGAGAAATTGAGTGAAGACTATTGGAAACGGGCATCGTAATTTTGAATCTCGATCAAAGGACGAGAACGGTAACTGAGATTCCTTCTCCGAAATTCTACGCCACACTAAGGCGAGGAAATAGAATTAACGTGCATCAGCCCTTCTACAATGCTTGCCCCTAGTGATATCAGGTCTCAATCCCTTAACTCGACGAAAACAATACTGGCCTTGAGTTAGCGACCATGACAAAAAGACTATCGAAGACACTTCACAATGAGAAAAATGTATTGGTTTAAGATGTAAATTAGCTCTTTTGATAATTTGTAATACTCTTTCATAAGTTTTGTTCATGTTTGACTCGAAATGAAATCATTTCGTAAAAATAATTCTATTACTCACTATGAGCATCAATTACGGAAATCAAATTTTTAATTGACAGAGATATGTGGGCTCGTTAAGAATGACATAGTTCTAGTAATATTAATTATAATTCATCGATAAACAACAAAAAACATATCCTGTTAATTGGATTTTATAAATTTCCACTACTCTGGATTCATACTCATCTCTAACAATAAAGTATAAATTAGTAACATATTTATAGTTTGCAATAGTTTATTATAACAATAATAATAACAAAGCAAATGATTTAAATTAAGAATGATTTGAAAACGGTATTGAAATTCTGATTTTATTTTTATACCTCATTAATATCACGTATTAACAGTATGTATAAATTTTTTTAAATAAAATCAATATGAAATGTAAAAGCCCTTTTTATGCGTTGTATGAATATTTCTAACGTAAAATTTAGTGAAATGTTTGAAAAAACAAAAACTGCATTATATGTTGATAATTTTCTACCATATATTTATTACAAATTTTAAATTTGTTCTAGTTGGAATATTCATTGTGTTACATTTAAATCTGAAAAGTTAACTATGCTAATAATTACTTAGTATTTTATACAAATGTGTCTATGTTGGCTCTGAATTTTAACATTTACTCATCTGACAAACTTAAAAATCGGTGATTATATTGCAGTTATTTAGAATGTGATATATATTAGAAATCACAATATAAGATTTCTATTATAGCCTTCTGTAATTTATATTTTAGGTTATCTTTAATATATAATTATTTAAGAAACTTGGAGACTGTAACTTATTATTTAAATTTATTATCATTATCAAACGAGAAGTTGAAAATTCTAATGTGTTGATTTTTTTTAAATAATTGTTTACAATATTGTGTTGTACGTGTGAAATGATTCTAGTAATATGTTATAAATAAGATATATTTGTAAATAATTTATTAAATATAACTGTGATTTCTTGCTGCAGTTGACATTTCTGATGCATAATTTATGTACTTGAAATACCGTTTCACTCCTCTTCATGGGATGTGTGAGAAAAATTTGAAAACAACATTGTTTGGAGGTTCTTTTCGGAATTTTTTCAGCAATAAGGATCACTTCTGAATTTTTTTTTTAAAAAAAATGTATATTGTTCATGTACCAATATTTTTTTTGGTATTTTAACTTTTCATGGTTCCCTCAGCAAAGTAATAACAAATTATGAGTATGTTAGTTCTGTACAATTCAGAACAAGAGTCCATTTTAAGTCAGTATTTTCAAATTATATATGCCCTCCAGTTTGATCTAATACAATTTAGAAGAAATCTAAATAATTATTTATTGTAAATAAAATTTCTCTCATAGAAAATTTGATATTTGAGTTCAAATAGAATGTTGACATTTTGAAACATTTTCATTCAAAAAGCAATACCAAAAATAAAATAACAATATTTACATGATTTTAACATTTCGAGCTTAAATTTACTATTATGAAGTTAAATACAAAACAACCAAGCCTCAGGGAATGTTGCATTATTTATACACAAAACAAATATGTCTGTTTACACTGCCAAATTATGTTTGTAGCTCGAAACGACAACTTAGTTAATATTTATTATTTATATTTGTAAATTATGTCGAAGGTTATTGCAACATTGCATACAGAACACAAATATTTATATAATTAAGTTTACACATACATGCAAACATGACACACACACTCTGAAACCTTTGTTTTCACATTACTTTCTGATATTCGTACAGTCTTAATGCTTATGCTGCCTGTTTGCTTATACGTGCTATGTATCGAAGAACTCACACTTTACTAGTTTAATTGTAATATAGATCAGAATATACTGTTGCTTATGTAAAAATGGAAACCAATAATTGAAAATAATTACATATGCCAGTTATTTCATATTTATAGAAAGTATTTTCATTGGGCAACTTTTGCTTTGCGAATTAAAATTTAGATCTATTTTAAATGTTATTAATTCAGCTCGAGTTTTAAATTTCTTCGTCAAAACTGTACAGCTAAAAGGGCCTACCATAAAGGCATTTTTTCTATGGAGAAAATTATGATAAATTTGCTTCATTTTTTTATTTTTGTTATATTTTTAGCCCTAAACTTGTCTCGCGTTAAAACCTACTTCTTTTATATCTCTCAAGACGCGCCTAGAAACTTGCTTACTGAGTCTCAATTAAGAGAAATTCCCTTTCTCTGGAATGTAAAAACTCGTGGTTGTCTACTGATAATCTCATCTTACTTTGCACACCCACAACTCTTTATTATCAATTGTTTCAGTTCGCTAATGCATCTTGTTTTTTGTGGGATTTATTTATATTTATATAAGGGGAGGGGGGATAGAAACTAATGTCGTTTTTCTATACGAAATTCTAGCAGACAATTATTTACCAAGTTTTTATTTTTAATCAATGATGTTGTCACCACCGTTATCAACAACCTTGTGATATTTGACGTGTAAAGTTTAAATGATGGATCGCTAAAAATTAATTCGTTTTAAGTAAAGTATTTGGCGCTAGTATTTTGGAGGTCATCAAAATTTTCAAATTTTTTGCCACTTGGAAAATTCTGTGAAAATCGGAAGAAATGGAAATCCAATGGTGCAATATTGAGAAAATATTGTGGGTAAAGCGATTCCTTCCATCCCAATACATTCATTTTTTTCCAGGGTTCATCTTGCGCAGTGCGGTCTTATATTATCGTGTTGCAGAATTATAACTTTTCTGTTGACATTCTCTGGGCACATTTCATTTAAGTTTGATTTACTCGATCCAATTGTTCACAGTAAAGGTCTGCATTCACAATTTATCCAGGTTTCAAAATGAACGATCCCCTGAAGACTTCACCAAACACGGGAAAAGCGTCTTAGCTATACTTCTTGATGATTCATTTTGAGAGAACTACTGCCTTTTGTGTTTTGGATTATCATAGACGGCCCATTTTTCATCGTCAGTGATGAAGCGATCAAAAAACGCTTCTGTATTGTGCCGCTGAAGCAATAAGTTGCATGCGGTGGATCTAGTAGTTTTGTTTTCTTCGGACAAATTAGGTGGCATCCAAACATCTGCTCTGCTTTACTTTACCAATCTGCTGCAAATGTTCTTGGATGATCGACCATAGTTGGTTAAGAGTGTTTGACTATTTCTCGATTGTCTGACACGGATTTGCTTCCACTTTCGCTCTTAACATGTTATCATCTAAAGCTATTGCTCTTCCTAATCGGTATTAGTCGGAAAGATCGAAGTTACATGATTTGAACATAGAAAACCATCTTTAGAATTATGAACGTTTAATATGTTTGGATAACAAAGTAAATGTTTCTGGTAGCAACCGTTGCTTTACTACCGTTGTGAAACTCAAAAGGAATATAATGTAGGATATGCCGCTCTTCTGGTGTTAGGTCATTGCACCTAAGACTGCAAAAGAAAATCAACTAATTATGTATGTACACAATATTAATCAACTAATTATGTATGTAACTACACAATATTAA
>BMAW01106998.1:255429-302196 GCA_019974015.1 Nephila pilipes
AATTATGTATGTAACTACACAATATTAATCAACTAATTATGTATGTAAATACACACAATATTAATATTTTGTAGAATTGATCAGTACAAGCGTCATCTGTGATAACTATGAATTACTACTGACTTTTTCAGAATTTTAAAGGAGTCTGATGAACAATGTTTAACATTCAAAAGGTAAATTTGAATCTTAATAAACCTAATCTTATTTGCTTTACGTTTCCATTATCAACTGTGGATAATATATATTAAACGAAATTTGAATAATAACATTGGAGAAACATTTTTAAAGGAAAACCGCGCTTTTTTTCACTCAAAAAAAAGAAATCTTCTGAAGTTAAACATAATCTTAACAGAATGAATAGAAGTTTCCAGAACATTATCGAAGTAGAACCAATGATATTCATTGTTTGTAGTAAGTTTTCTATCTGTCCACTAAGCATGTTTCATCAAAGCTGCACAAAGATGATACTGTACGATGTTGTTGCAATTCAGAATTATGATAAGGAAACGAGAATAACAACTAAACTGACATTGCCCTCACAAAACTGCTACAGTATTGAGTTCAATATCTTTGGCCAAACTTAATGTAGTCGTCAAGAATCTAACTAACGCCACTAAGTGAAATCCTAACAATAGTTTACTTGGCCACGCTTCTTGAGAATTGAGCCTTATATCTATTTCAATGCTCATATGACATGTTTTCATGATTTATAGAATCCCCCCCCCTTTTGGAAAATGGGAATCTTTTAAATTCAGAAAACACATTGAATGAATCAAGTTTTTTTTATTGATTGATTATTAACGTCTCACTTTGAAATCCCTCGAGGGCTATTGGCGATGGAACTCTTTACTTTAAAACTCGACCAAGTGACTTCAGCTGAGCTGGCCCCTCTCTCTCCAAACTTTCGATCTGGAAAATTTAAGGACTTGGGATCTCGACAGATTTGACATACATCTGTCCTTCGGGTATTCAGCTGTATCAGGGCTCGAAGCCACAATTCGACGAAACAAAGCCGGCTGTAATTTCGTGACCATGAATACAGACTACTGTGGCTATGAATGAATCAGGAGAGTTTTGGAGTCTAAAGAATATTGCAGCCTCATTGAACTTAAATTTCTATATCCTTAGTCGTAGCTTCATAAAATACCCAGTGGCTTATGGTTGTGGATTTGGTAACCACAATGCATAAATGGTGTCATGTGATCGAATCTAGAACTTTGTACAGAAAGAAGTGTGATGAAAATTGAAAATCTTTAAATCTGATGAGCTGACCCCAATTCCAGTGGGCACCATTGCAAACGACGACAATTTTACGTGTGTCCGATTATGTTTGACCGCTATAAGAAAACTACTTAAGGTTTTAATATAATGTTATGCAAATTCTTATAGTTAGTAAATAATTAGAGAAATATATGTGTATTTACTTAAGAAATTATTTAGTTGTTATTTATATATTTATTATACCAACTAGGTTCGTCAACATCTTGGTTTAACTTGGATTGTCGTCCCAATTTAAAGGTATTGCCTCAGCCAGTTTGTTATTTTTCTCTGGTTATTTATTATTAATTCCAAATTAAATACGTGAAATATACACACATTAAAATATTTTTAATGCCTCATTGTACAACCGCATTGTTTGTCTCTCTTCGTATGCGGCTTCTTAGTAGAGTGTTATTGTTTCTTCTGCATTACGGTTTCATATGTGAAAGGGAATCTTTATTTAATGGGTATTCTCCTGATTCCCTTGTTATATAGGGTGATAAATTTAAAAGAGTAACCTTCTGTTCTTTGTATTATCCACATCTATAATATATGTAGCGAAATTTTCATCATGATTATTTATTTACCTTTTTCCATATTTAAAATGCGGGTATCATTGTTTTTTCACTTTCTAAATGCAAAAACTCAGTTTTTAAACATAAATTCGCGTGAACATCATTAAAATTTTTTAATCTGACTTTGCCAAATCATTAGGGTAAATAGTCGGGTTCTTTCAAAGTTCTTATTATTTTTGAATGACAACAATAAAAATCGTCTGCATGAACTAATGCTTTGATTTTAATACATTCGATAGTGTACTTGGACATAATTTTATTTTTATGCCTTCACTTGAGATACAGGACCGTCACTGCTGGTTTCAGCAAGATTGAGACACTTCATACGCGTCAAACCTAACAATCAAAGTGCTTAAGGAATTCTTTGATGACCGTTTAATTTCAATGAACCTCCAGCCACTAAGGCCATTAGACAACACCCCATTTGATTTTTTTAGTGTGGGGTTTCTCAAATGTAGGTGTTTCCAGAGAAGTCCTTCAAACATCGATGATTTAAAACAAATCATAACTGAAGAAATCTCGTCAATAACACCAACAATGTTTCGAAGTGTGTCAAAAAATTGTTTCATCGTGTTCATGTTTGCATTGAAAATGGTGGCGAACATTTTCAACATTTGCTGTAAACAATGATAATGAAAAAAGCTTGAATAAAATTACGTTTTTTTTTTAAAAAAAAAAAATTATTACATCATTAAGTAATATTGTGCGTCTCCATTTCTGTTTTACAGCACAAATAAAGTCGTAAAGATCCAACAGTGTTGGAAATTAACTTCCACACTTAAACAAGGTTCAAACCATTATACTTCGGGATTAGAATAATTGCCACATTCGTCAGATGTGAGGGTAATAAGAAACACTTATGGGTACTCTTTTAAATTGATCTATTTTATTTATTGACTTGATACGCTGCTACGTCATTGGCTGGTAGCTGAAGTTAACTTCACCCTATCCTAATCTAGTAACTTTTAACTCCTGTAAATTTTTGACTCAAATGTAATTTTTTATTTTCGTAATGTATAATCTTTAAATTTAATCTCTTAAAAATGCTTTCTTCTTTTTTATTTAATTTTAAAAAAGTATTTAAAATTTACCATTTAGTTCCTCGCTGTGTTAAGACCGACTTAAAAGTTCCATTGTTCATTAAGATATGGAGATTAAAAACTGGAAAGTATATTGGCTCCTGTTAAACTGTTATCGTATATTACTGGTTATATGCTCTTATTTCAAGTACTAAATTACCCACCACCCCACTAGAATCTGTCCTAAGGGGCAAAAAGTTTGGGAGCCATTGAATGTGTAGATGTCCTGAAACTGTTATAGCGGTGAGGAAGTTAAGTGAGTGAAGCTGCAGCCCTCTTCCTCAATATTTAAATTTACCAGTACATTAAAATGTAATTAAATAGTCAATAAATTCCCAGTTTTAACTGAAGAAATATCTTAGAAAAATACGAACACTATTTATTAATTTTCTTCCTAAATTATGTAAGTTCTCTCTGTTTCAAATAAACTTTAATGTGCCTGAGAATTAAACAATAAAGATTAAGCTTACCAAATCACTCGTTTCGAGTGAGTAACTTCATCAAATACTGCAGGATCGACTACTTTTACCACTTACTCGAACATGGAATCACTTCTAATAATTTTATTGACAGAAGACCAACTACTACAATTCACTCCAAATTCTAGCTTGCAAACATATTCCGATTACACACTATCAGCAATCCACTCTCACTTTTTATTCGGTTTCGCTTATATATTGATGTCCTTAAATAAATTTATTACACCTCCTGTCTCCATCAGATTTGCTTCAAACCCGTTTCACTTGATTGGAAAGGAGTTGAAATTTTGGATATAAAATCAAAAGGTAACCAAAAATGTTTATCAAGGGAAGGTTCACGAATATCTCTTTGTTATATAGTAACATCTCAAAAGTAACCTGGTAACTGAATCATTTTTTTTATAATTACGAAAGAAATCATTAATAGTTTCAAAATGGCAATAAACCTCCACGCAATCAATTAACAAATTAAACATAATTTCTGTGGTTCAATTCATAGAGACTAACCACTTGCAATTGAGAACGAAAATTAACTCACAGTATTTGTGTATATATAAATAAATGAAACTCGCTTTTACGTCCAGCAATGTACATTTTCTTTCACAATGTATAAATGTGATATTTCTACATATCAGCGTGATTACTTAAATCGGCTTAAATATTTAATGGAAAATAAAATCTGTTAAGGAATAGTTTAATAATTTAAACGAGATTCGATATGAATCACTCAGGGAAAATAACATACTTAGTTATCTACGTTAGTTAGTTAGTTATTAGTTAGTACGGGTTATGTAGTAGCAACATACATTTTATAACAATAGCAACAGAAATTTCATAACGGTTCCAACAGTTTTATTCAGTTTAAGATATGGTAATCTATGAGAATTTAGGGTAGGTGAGTTCTCTTTAAAGAAGGAAATGATTTGACTAAATTGTACTTGAAGGATTTTGCAATTAGCCAAACGGAAATAATAATTAAAGATAAATTAAGAAATAACTGTCAATAGAAAAATCCATTTCATTTTAGTAAATACACATCCTACTCTATTTATATAATTTACAGTGAATCTTAACCTTTTCGTTTATATACATATATATATATATATATATATATATATATACACTGCTGGCCACACAAAATGCAACACCCAGAAGAACCAGAGATATCACAGCGAAATTTATTTGGCAGATAACGTGTTGTACAAAGATTAAACGATTAAAATTACAGCCTCTTGTGAAGTGAGGATAATGACAAAATCAGTAATTAGTGTAGACGCTATTGTTCACTTTAACTGCTGCCACACGCCCCGGCATAGAATCAAAGAGGCTTTGGATGTTTCCTTGGGCTATAGCGGTCCATGTAGCTTCCATATATTGCCAAAGTTGATCTGGTGTAGCAGCGGGTGGTGTATCCCGGGCCAGTCGTGGTACAAGCATGGACCACACATTTTCGATTGGCGATAGATCGGGAGAACAAGTAGGCCAAGGAAGCAATTCAATCTGATGGATAAAGATGAACTCTTGAACATTGCATGCCACGTGTGGTCACGCATTATCCTGTTAGAAAATGGCTGTTGGCAAGCGCTGAAGGTATAGGAAGACCAAGGTCTCCAACACCTCAGTGATGTAGCGCTGGTTGTTCAGTGTACCGGTAATGCGTACTAGAGGGGTACGGGAGTGAAATCCAATACCTCCCCAAACCATGATACCGGGTTCAGGACCAGTGTGGTGATGCATAACGCAACAGTTCAGCAGCTTCTCACCACGGTGTCTCCAAACTCGAATACGACCATCGTGATGTTGCAGTCAGAAGCAGTATTCGTCAGTAAACACAATGTCGTTCCATTCCATTGTCCATGTCCGCCGTTCATCACCCCATTGGCGGCACAAACACCTGTGGTTTCGAGTCAAGGGTAAACGAAGCAATGGACGCCTTGAGGATATTCCACTCTGCTGAAAATGGCATCGAAAGGTACGAGCGGACACCGAATCATGCATAGCAGACTTAATCTGTTGTGCTATGGTTCGTGATGTGGCTGCGCGATCCATCACTACCATGTCCACAATCTGCCTGTTATCACGGGCAGTGATGCAACGAAGTGGGTGCAATCGGTCCCGTCGGTCCATCGTTCCCTCCTGCATCCAGCGATCACAGATCTGTATCACAGTTGCTTCGTTTCGTACAACACGTTGACCAATTTCTCTGAATAATAATCCGCAATCCATATAGGCTACTATTCTTCCTCGGTCGAATTCAGAAACTTGGTCAAAAGACACTCTATGTCTTACACGAGGCATAGGTAAACAGCTTACGCAAAAAAAAACGCACGAAAAAATAATTACAGTACTTCAAATCTATAATCTGTTCTCCCCTTATATAGCATTTGCGAGTGGCGCTACGGTCGCCCGTGATGTGTGTCTGGGCGGCAATGCTAATGATTTGCATAGATCATCGTCGCAAACGCATGATATAAATTGCACATGGTTTGCATGCTTCCTTCAAGGTGTTGCATTTTGTGTGGCCAGCAGTGTATATATATTGTCGCGTAGAAAATACACGTAAGCTATATAGTGTCAACTCGAGATTTTATTTTTCAAATACATTCTAAAACAATAAAAAGTATAATTTTACTTAAAATTAACTTGAGTAATTATAAATAAGAGTATTTAGATGCAAAATGTAGCAGCAGGAAAAAATCAAAAACCTATCTCCAATTTACTGCTTAGCGAGATGTATATTTTTCAAGGAAGAGGATGCACGTCACTTAAGCTCATACTTCCCTGCATAAGTTCTCGGGACAAACAGTGGACTCACAGGTAAACTTCCTGCGTCGACCATGGTCGAATGCAACCTGCGGATCGAAGTTTAATAGGATGCATAGAATGAATATTGATTTATGAAAAAAGTGTATTCCAGCTCTTGCACCATTACTAGAAAACGAGTTTCACTACAGGTTAATTTAATTAAACTATTCGAAAACGTTTTACACACAATATGAACTTGTCAGTGTTCTTGTCAATATATGAGTGATGGTATGTATACTTGCATGTGTATTTAATTTATTTAATAATCAACATTAAGATCTTTTAAAAGAACTTCAATTAAGAATTTTTAACAAAAAAAACACACTTATTTTCTGATCAAGATTATTCTTTAGCTAAAGCATTGATAACAAGAAATATACTCAATTTATTTTATTTTTCTTTCTGCTGCTATAAAAGGAGTTATGTTTCCTAAATCATCTTTCTTACTTAGCGAAATTACAATGTGAATTATGTTTGTATGTCTTAAGATTTAGGCGAAGCGATAAATAGACATTTGCATCCCATAGAAAAAAGAACAGTTTGAGAGGTGTATTTATACCTCAGTAAGTCATATTCAGAATCATTTACACTTTCATAAACCATTTAGTATAAAAATTGCTGTCGATTATAGCACCATTAATTGCAATTCGTTTATTTTTTTCATTTGTTTCCTTGAATGCCAGCTATTTATCACTATTTGTATCTTATTTAAGGTTTTAAAATACTTACTTTCGTATTTTGCGAAAATAATTTGAGTTATGATGGGAATAACAATATTAATTGTTTCTTCATTCACAAAAAATATGACAATTTTCATGTTTATTAAATGTGGAACAAAACTCTCTAGAAATAATGTCAATAAATACTTCACAATAATGTTATTTTACTTTAAATATTCAGCTCTTAGAAAATTACAACAATCTAAACACTTTATCAAATCTAACTCAGAAACTATCTATGACAAACTGAAATATTTAATGTAAAGAAATTGAAATGAAAAAAAAACCCAGTTTTGAATCAGGAATGCTCTGAATTTTGTATCATTTTTAAAGTCACGAAAATGATGCATTGAAACAGATATGGTGGTAAGAAAATAACTTGTAAATGATACTAAAATAGTTTTAATAATGCAAAAGTGTAAATGATAGTAAAATAAATAAATGTTTTAAAATAAATTTTGACGTGTAGTGCCGCCTTTTTTAAAATTCAAAGTATCTTATTTTATTTTGTTTTTAATCTAGATAAAGAAATAGTTATGCACGAGTATAATCTCACCTAGGCTGGTGTCTGATATTTTTTTCTGTTTTTTGCGTTTTCTTACCTTAGCTTGTTCTTCCAAAAAATTGTCAGCAAAAAATTTTCTACGCTAAATAATTAAATATTATTCTATTGAAAATAAATCATTTTCATATTAGGTAATGCAATTGAATTTTACAATACTATTTTCTACATATCTGAATATCTTAATAATTTTAATCCACCATTCGTAACAATTTATAATTTAGCAAATAAAGTTTACTAATATTATGATGTTGCTAAAAATTAATTTATTACTACTAAATTATTTGTAATTGTACATTTCTCTTAATGATACATATCATACATTTTAAGCAGAACATTAAACATCTTTTTATGTGACTTATTTACCAAGTTATTATACTTTTGAAATTACATAAGATAAATACCAGGTTTAATGGCGTTAGAATTCCTAGATAAAACTATTTGAGATTCGAAATTAGATTACATTTATTTGCCCCCTTGATATAGTATGATCTGAAAAACGTGAATGTAAATATTTTAAATATATATATATATATATATATATATATATATTCATAGGATATTTAGGCTCAAGTTCAATCTTCTCTTAGTTTTCTGTTATCTCAAGCACATAAATAAAAGAACTATATTGAAGAGAACTGTGAACTGTGATTCATAGGGAAGAATTTATGGGATATTCCGTTTACGTTTTACTTTTTGCACCCACATTTCACCCGAATTGCTTTATTTCAACTCTCCGTGTTTGAATAGTTTTATTTCATATGAGTCAACGAATTTAAATACCTACGTTAAGAAAAGGGCTGCATTGAATTCACAACAGAATACGAAGAGAATTTAAAGTCTTAAATCATTCATTTTTTCCCAAAAGAGATTTCCATGGGAAAAGGAATGAAAACAATAGAGAAAGTAAAATAGTAAAATAAGCACCCCAAATGCACCAAATCAATTCAAGTCGTCGACAATGTCAAACACACCTTTTTGACATTATTCTTACCATATGTATATACACTCTATAATAAAAAAACAACAACTATGCATCAAGAATGAGTTGTGCTATGGAGACAAAAACTGGCGTATTGGAAAAGTATGTACAGAATAGTAAATGATAAAATTTCAGAAAAATGGATTGATATATTTAAGAATTACATAGTTATAAAATAACGAGCTCAATAAGGTGTTGACGTTGACCCACTTCTCGCCTGAATGCAAGCTACCACACGACGTGGTATAGAGTGATAAAGTTCCCTGATGGTCTCCTGCGGTATTTCTTGCCAAATGGGCTTCAATTGTCGGGCTAGGTCATCAACATTCCCAGCCACCTTCCCATCATATCCCAGACATTAGTTCAGTTGGAGAGAGATCCTGCGATCTGTATGGCCAAAGAAGTGTTTGACATGCTGTAAGATAGTTCATAACAACACATACTGTATGTGGTCTGACATTATCTTGCTGAAAAGTAAGGCCAAGTTACTGCAAAAAGAACAGTAGCAAAACTGATCTCATAATGTTGTCGAAGAAAGAGGTGGGGCTATCAACGCAAATTGCACCCTAGACCCTGGTAGAGGGTCTATGTGGTGGGCAATAATAAAAGTAGGGTCGGCACGCTTCCCTGGTTGCCTGCAGACACGTTTTTGATGATCGTCAGGACACAGTTGGAAGCGGAATTCGTAAACACCATATGTCCCCAGTCAGCATCATTCCAACCTGATCGAGTCGAGCCCCACTGTCATCTGGTCCTCCCGATCTGTCCTGGCCTTAGGTCAACCGCTATCATCACGAAGCTCTGAAATCTGTCACTGTCCACCCATTCTCTCCCATTCCGTCATCTTCTAATCGCTGCTTCGCTTCGACCCATATAACGAGCGATTCTCCGATTTGCCCAACCTGCCGCTTTCAATCCAATGATACGACCTCTATGAAACTCTGGCAATTGCTCGTAATGAGCTCGAATCCTACTGCGAGGCCTTTTTTCAGTCGTTGAAAGGTATCCTAAATTTCAATGCAACAGAAAATTTGACCATCAGATTGAGAATCACTTCTCATATACTCCTACTGAGTGCGCAGTTCTGATGAGCTGTAGCTCCTGTTGTTCATTCCAAAATTTAATCATTTGTATCTTCTGTGCAAATGTTTTTTGCATGCGAAATATTTTTACCATCTGGCAACTTCTTGGTTGCGTCTTTTTTTTTATTTTTATGTAGATTGCAATCCACTAAAACGGGCAACCCTTACAGCTTCTGTGACTCATTTTTAAAACCACGCTACAGATTAATGAACGACTTATAAATTGACTTTTAAAAACTATATATTGATACAAGGTTAATCGACAGAATAATAAATAGTTCTATTTTACATTGACTTTCCGATATTATTGAATGCGTACGCATTCACTCCCGATTAATTTGTGAGTCGTCTTTGCGACCATATCGAATTCATCATCGAAATCCTTTTTCATATTTGGGACAATTTTGAATACGTCTGCATTCTCGAATACACTAAAATAGGTATCAATTCCAACATTGCCTGTGATTCGTTCTTATTACCAGTTTTACGCATTAAAGGCCGATTCTTGAATTAACTTTTAAGCTATATATATTGAGATAAGATTTATTGACAGCGCTGTAGATACGAGGGTGGATCAAAAAGTAATATAGTTGAAGACAGATGGTATCATTAAGGTAAATTGTTGTTACCAGTGGGTGTTGTTATTTGTTAAACACAGGGGAAAGAAATTTGACATTGATTCATTAGTTATTTTTCATAGGGTAGTTCTTTACAGTCAAATGAAAATCGATTGTTACCGTGCTGAGTTTTCACCCTTTCATTAATGGAGGGAGAAAAAGGAAGTGCTTCCCTGGGCCCGCGGCTTCTTACCGTGGAGTGTCACGCAGTGCCCAGACGGTTTTAGATATTAAGCCTAATTCACGAAAAAAATTCCTCTAAAATCGGCTATTTATTATAATATTTTGGTTTTTACAGTTATTAATTAAAACGCATTAAACTTAATATATACGAAAGAAAAAAAAAATTTAATCGAAAATTGTATGTTTTATACATGAAATTATTACATAAAAATCATATTTTTTACAAATATACAAAATATACTTACATTTGATACATAAATTTCATGGTGTGATGATATACCATTACATGAAATATTAAGATATAAAAATGAATCTTATTTTGCTGAATGGTATTTTCATAAAAACAATTCTTTATTGAAAAGTCCCCCATCACATGTCTTACATACATATTTTGTCAACTTTTGACGCTTCACGCAAGAGTTTGAGCAAAGGGCACATCTTTTTCTCCCCCCTCCCTTAATGGCTATGGACAGAGTAGGATTATTTTCGCTAACGTCACTGCCAGATTCATTCATTAGTTCGCAAATCTCAGTATCAGATAAATATTTTCTTTTCGTCATGCATGTCACTAATATATATATATATGTATAAATCTATCTCTTAGGTCTGAGGTATGGGGCAGAATCCTTTATTCTTATAAAAAAAAACAAGAAAAAAATTCTCCAAAAAAGTCAGTAACACGCTGAGGCCATTAGAAAGCAAAGCAGCAACAAAAAGAAGAAAAGTGCAGGATGTCAAGTGGAAACTTAAGAATCGCTTGAGAAATAAAAAGAAAACTTCTTTTGTTTCATTCTTGACATTTTCAAAGAATAAAAAAGAAGACACTGTTAAATCTGTGGTTCGGGAAAGGCTGTGATTTTCTTGAGCACGGTCGATAGAGAGAGGATGTTCAAAGTTTTTTAAACTACCGAAAGGCTATTTCGTCTGAACGCACTTTCCGAACAATCGTAGTTCTATCAAATGAAAACAGTAGAAAAAAAATTATTACACAATCTCAAAGTGGAAAAGGAATGTCTATGATTTCGCACACAGTAATATTTCACTGAATGTGTAAAACTTTAAATGAAAAAAGAAAATTCTATATAAAATTTTGCAACATTAAAAAAGGATTAAGATATTCAAGACTTTCCTCAGTACCAGCACTGCATTTGCCAAATTTATAAGGGCAAATGTTGCGTCTGGGGAAGTATATTTTGGAATTACCCTTATCTGAATGAAACAGGATGATTTAAAGAACTGTTTTAAAATTACATCATTACATTCTAGGTGGAAGTGCGGGGAGAAACTAATTTTTTGGTACAAAATGAGCTGTTTGAAAGTACACAGTGTTTCATATTGAAGCAACATTTTCTTCAACAGTTTTCATACAAAATATTTAAGAATTTTAATAGAGAAACAAAATCTGGTTTTATTGCAGTGCTAGCAAGAAATCAGCCCTTTCATTTCCGAAATTCTAGTAACGCCATGAAGAGATGCAAAGATATCCCACTCCATAAGAGCTTAAAGTGTTGTTTTTAAAAATTTCTACAAAGCCATTATTTCAAGATGAATTATTTTTATTGAATCCTAAGGGAGAATGGGTAGGCGTGAATAAACAAAATACTTAGAAACAACTTTATGTTGCGTGATCCATGTAATTGTATGGTTAATGATTGAATGGCAATAAAAACAATATATTCATCGCAAATTCTGAATTGATGGTGATCAATTTCAATGTCATTAACTAAAATTATAAATGCAAAAACAACACGATTATTAATTTTGTTACAAAACTGGTGAAGCAAATAGATTTAAAATCATCTTTACCTTACTGTGGTTGCTAATTGAGTAGTTGTATTCCACTATGATGGATGAGGGAGATCGGAAAGTAGTATCTGCGGTCGTAGTTAGACACAAATGACGTAGAGCGATAATCTTCGAAAGCAATAGTTTTTTGGAGAATAAAGATATCAGTGGGAGAAAGCCTAGAAACTACAAAAATCACTTTATAATTAAGAATAAGAGATAACAAATACCATTTACGCCTCTCTGTTACCTGTAACTTAATTTGAGTATTCAGTAAATTGCAATCATAGACCACTGAAATTCATTTTGCCAATTCTGTACAACTTTAGTTTGCTTTCTGAGTAGTATGATATACAATGTGTCTGATTTTAAAAGGTTTCCAAAATTATAGAAGTTAAGAAAAGAAAGATATATCCCTGCAAAATCAATTTCTTCTCATGTTAATGGTACAGCGACTCTCTTCAAGAACACCGTCAATAGTTAAAATGTCTTAATCACTAGCCTAACAAGGACGTTTCTTTTAATTTGTTGCTTAGAGCGCAGCAAAAAGCAACCGGTCAACTTTCTTTCGGACCCAGTGGTCAAGGGTTCAAAACGCCGCTGGTGTCCAAGTTCAACAACTACTTCTTTCCATGGGATCAAAAAACACGTAACGATGAAATGATGACCTAGGGCATGAAAACTAGAAATGCAGCACAGCCAAGAACTACTGTTTGCATATTGCAAAACACTTGCCTCAGAAATCACAACCAATGATATTCCAGTTCCAATAAACTACATAGAACCGATCGCGTGCAAAAGAGATTGATCAAAGAGAAAACTTAATAGAACTCGGAAGTTATACATATTAATTGCAGTAATTACTGAAAAAACGAATTTCTCTACAAATATCAGTCAGAATGTTTCTCTTCGTATCCTCACGATGACAAAGGAGGGGATGTATACGGCGGTTTTCTTCAAGAACAACGTCAGAAGTTAAAACGATATAATTACTTATCCCTAAGGGTGGTCTCTTTTAGCCTAGTTCATAAGAGCGCAGCAAGAAACAACCGGCAAACTGTTCTTTGGACCCTGTGGCCAAGTGGTCGAAACGCAGCCGGCAGTGAAGGTGCACTGTCCTTGCCCTGCACAAGGTTGAAAAAATCTAACACTGAAGTAGTCACAAAATAACGACACCTGTCCTGAACAACAGATATATGGAAGGTGTGCCATGATTTTAAAAGGGTTAAATGCTGAGTAAAAATTAAAAACTTTAAAACTATAAGCATCAAGAGTGTGTATAATTAATAATTTGCTTACAGTCAAGTAATTTTTTAAAAAATAATATTTCAAAGAAATAATTTTAAAACAATCCTATTTTATTTGACATTTCCGTTCAGCCAATCCGTTTCAATTGTTTATTAACATTAATATTTTCATAGCTAAACATTTCTTGTGTCATGGAGTGCTTTATTAATACATGGATGTGGATAAGAAAAAAAAATAACTAAACTACTCTCACAATTTACATATAATTGTTGCTCGAAATAATTATTTATATACAACCTAAAAGTCATTTAACTAAATTCCTATTAATGATTTAAATAAAGGGATTGAAATGTCTTAGATTTTACTTTTTTAATTTTCAAACAATTCTGAGTCAGTACTTGAAACTAAAATGAATTATCTCATCATGTTTTACAATAAATAATAAGTCCAATAAATCAAGAGTAAAACATATATCCCTTAGAACGTATTTTGTAGCAACAAATATATATTTCAATTCTCTTTTAAAATGTTGTAAATATTTCATTAATTTTCAAATAAACCTTAAGACTGTAAATCAATTATTATGCTTAATATCTTTTATGATTTCAGTAATTTTTCGTTCTTATTCTCATTGTAAATAAGCGGTTGAAAAAAGCAAAGAGAAGTTCTGTGACACCATAATATTTCAATCGTTGCCGAATAGATTCTCCAATTCCCCCAAGCGAAACGTTAATTCATTAATAGCTAAACAGATTCTTCAATGAAAGAGGGAGTTAGTGATTGAATTGTTTGTCTCGATTCCTTGTTAAGTAAATCATTGCGTCCTTGATTGCTTCGAGGTAATAGAAAATTTTCTCATTACTAGACTCAGAATAGTAATTGCTTGTGGGTAAACAATCGGGAAACCAACGAAGCAGAACAATGAGAATATTTTGATCCGACACGTACAACATGATTTCATTTGATTCGTTCGAAATCATTATAAAGTTTAATTAATAACAGCGAAAGGAATCCGTGTTCATGAATTTTATATCCAGCTAACCATAGGTAATGGACTAACATAAACACTTTCGATCTAATTTTTATTCAAATAAGGTGAATACTTTATTAATTATCCTGTAACATTTATTAAATATTGTCTTATAAATGGATTTAAATTATTCATGAGCTCATAAAATTCTGAACAGCCTTAATTTCGAAACAAAAATTAATGCTACCATTTCTATAGCACTTTTATGGGTTGATTTGAGGGAAATGAATTAAAAAAAAACGTTAACAGAAAGTAGTCCACACGAAGCCGCATTGAAGGAATTATGTGCTGCAGTAGATGTTGTAATATACCCAAATTTCATTCGTGGATGCATCTGAAACCATCTTACATTAAATGAGCGAGATAAGAGGTGCACATTTGGAACACTGATGTCAATTCTTGTAATGAATGAAATTAGTAACCTTTTTTAAGATTTAAATTATGTCATATATATATTTAATCACATCGTCAAACGCATAATTGCTATGACATATATAGTTGCAATAGCTGTTGCAATACACCAAGAATTCAAGTTGCAACTGAATCCATCCATTGAGAGAGATAACAGATGCACATTTGGACACTGATGTCAATTCTTGTAAGGCTTAATTATGTCATATATATTTATTTACTCACATCTTGATTTGGCCTTCTCTATGCAGAGCATATACCTATTTACTTGTTTGAATTATATGGGTGTATCACAAAACAAAATCCACACCTGTAATGGAAACCTGTAGGAGTGCTTATGTCTTCACGACACTTATCTCCCTATGATCAATAATAAACGAGTTCTACTAAAATAGCACAAAATCGACATTAGAATTAAAAGAAAAAAATTAGAGATTGGTTTCACTAGTTTCATTTTAACACGGGCCAACGCTCTTGTTGTATGATAAGTTCTCAAAAAAGTAGCATTACTCAAAATTAATATTTCTTAGCATAAAGTAAGTGTATTTCTGAGTCACCTAGCAAAATGATGCGATTACCGTTGTAACATCCGTGGCATATCCACATTCCTGGTTTCTGTTACTGGATTCGGCCCTCTTTAATGTTTGTTGGTCGATCTGCCGACGTAGACACTCATGCATCTGGACTGCCTGAGCTTCACGTGATCTCCAGGGTATCAACAGTTTGAGATCGTAAATATTTCAGTAGGTTGAGAAGAGATTAGAGAAATTCTCCGACGAGAAGCCGATGGAGGTTGATGCCCCGCAAAGAGCGTCAGTCCCTGTGAGTTTCCCACTCGAGAAGGATGTCTTGGTGCCTCCTGTCACTAAATTCGGTAAATATCTGTACATAACCGTATTAAATACTTTTAACTTAAAATAATAATTTACCTTCTTCTTAGTAACATTTTAAATTATCTTCAAACGGTACACCGTATTAGCCCGAATGTAATTCGATAAATTTTGAGTAATCATTTTCCGTTAAATATTGATTTGCCCTAAATTCGCGGTCTAGGTAATGGAATGTAACAACTCTTCTTGTTAATAAGCCCTTCCGTTACATATTTTTTTGCCATGAACGTAACCTGTATTATTACTTATTTTAAATAAGTTCTTATCTGACTAAATTACATTCTCTTCAAATTCTTTCATGTAAAATGAATGAATCGTATTAAATTCACCGTTATTTTTTAATTATCTTTATAAAACAATTTGGTGCTGCATTTATTTCGGGGTAATATGATTACATAAGGAAAGAAAACACTTTCTTCAAAATCATATTGCATTTTTATTTCCGTAAGCAAAACATTCTAAAATACAAAAGCGTGCTCACGTTAAACACAAAAAAGAATAAAAACATACTATTCATCCAGAAAATCAATTATTAAATTAAATTTTAAAATAAGAACAAATAGCAAAATTATTAAAATAGATAATAATATTCCCTGTTCGTATATTAAAATAAAATCATTCGATAAAGTATTGAATAAAATATATCTTAGTAATGTAAATATTTCTTCTGAAAATTAAATGTAATTATTATAATCATGATGTATTAAAGTGTAAATCTTTTCAACCATGTATCCTTTATTTTATGACCGATCATTTTTGTAGACGCCATTTTCGCAAAACAGTACCATGTTATCACATGTTAAAAGTTAACATGAGACAATTATGGGTCAGATCTTCACATTTAATGCTTCGTCAGACAGCAAACAACGAAGTTACACGCCGGACATAAATTGCTGACAGCTACCTCCTAATTGGCTGAAGGATTATTAGAGACTTTATGCCCCGGAAGACTCAACTTGGATTTTCCGGACATAACCAGAGACCAAATAATTGATAATCAAGTATTTCACCAGTGTAACGGAAATGTCTGCATCACAGCTAAATAAATCCTAATATGAGCCAAATGCATTAAGGAATTTCCATATTTTTTTACTCGAGATATATTCATGAAATAGTAATATTTTAATTAGATAGCTCTAATGAATAAATCTTTTCCTTTTTTAATAATTATTTCTTAACGCTCTAAAATAAATAATATGCAATAGGGTTCTCATTCATGGTAGGTGGAAATATTTCTTTCTTCATTGAGTAATATTCAGTTATACTTCATGTTTGATAGAAATACCGGTAAAAAATGTTAGAACTTATAAAAAAAGTATGAAAATAAATGCATTTGTGAACTAAATTGATGGCAATGAAAGCCACAACACTGCAGATATGAACTGAAACAATTTTAGAAAAAAATACGACAGAAATTTGGCATCGGCGTTGATAAATTATGTTTATTTCGAAGTAATCGTGGTTAGTGGTTTCTGGTTTTACTAGTTGAGTGTTCCTTTAGAAACCGAATTCTGTATAATTGGTAAATTATTAAATTTATTTCAGATTACATTTTGTCTTAAAGCTCCCATAATTCTCTCTCTGATTTCAGATTACACTAAACAGTTTAAAATAATAGATTTGACTTTGTTGAAACATTCTTTGTGTACCATTAATACGTTTGAATTAGTTATACTGTTAATATATCCAACATTTAGTTGAAAGAGGAAAATATTCTTACATATTAAGATAAAATTAAAATATAAATAAAAAACGAAACGGAAAAAAAAAGACTAAAATTAAGACCGTTATTACAATGTTAATTCCGTATTTCTTTTTACTATTTACTGATACGCACTGTTTGTAAATGCTTCATTCCCTCAAAATTTTGATCACAGAGTAGTAAAAAGAAAATATAGCAAAAAGTATTTTAGATTGAAAGCGGCATATAAAAGACGCACCAATTTGATTTAAATAGACACTCTCTCAGTACTCTATGAGGAATTTTCACTATTTACGCGCTTAAAAATCATGTTTTAGAATGTCTTATAATAGTTCCATTCAAAATTGATTTCCGATGAAAATTTAAGTAAATTGTAGACACAAATTTAAAAATTTATGTTTTTACAAAAAATTTGAGATTTTTAAGATTTTGCTCTTACTATGTTATCATTTAATAGGGAAATGTTTTTTCGTAAAATTATCAGTATAACGTTTCAAACCACTTAAGGGATATATTTTACAACAACCCTCTTAGTTTTGGTAAGAAGAAAATAAAACTTTTGATTGCTTTATATGTAACACGCAGAAGAAATGGTACTAATTGGTAAATATTTGTGGAAAGAATAACATTTCAAATGCAATTATATATTGAAAAACCATTTTGACCAAACTGAGAAAAACCATTTTGAAGTTTATGAGACCGAAAAAATAATTATTGCGCAATTCAATGATTTTAAAATGCCATTTAAAACCATTGGATATGTGGCGGCAGCCTACGTCATCTTGTGACGTCATTTTTGTCTGCGGAACTGCAAGCCGATTTAAAGAAAAGGAGGAAGCGATCTTTTGTAGGCACACTTGCTTCGCAGATTCCAGACCTGTGAAGGTCGAGTTTCATAGTTGAAAAGTTAAAAGTTGTTTTCGTTAAGTTTTAAATAAATTGTTAGTTCTTCTTGTTTTTAGTCTTTCGTAGTTATTTATTTATCTAGCCTACACCTTCTGATTGGATGTTATGGGAGCAGGAAGGTTTTAGCAACACCCCTTCCCCATAGATATACATGTTTACAAGCAGCAATTGTATATTCGTGTATTTCCAATTCGTATTTTTAATAATTTATATCACTTTTTTTCAGAATATTATTTGCATTTGGTTAACAAGCAAAATGAAAAAAAGAAAAACAATTATAACAATTACAAATAAAACCATATTGAAAGCCTTTTGCCTCATATAATTTCAAAATATTATATTTGCATGAAAGTATATTATGATTAAGGACATTAATTATGAAATTATTTATTTAATGCACAATAAGGGTTATCTCGATGAAATATACGACAAACAAGAAAAGACACAAGTGTAAATCAATAAAAAGGCAATCTCTACAGTTATGAATAAAAAATATAATTTTTTTTTGAAAAGGTTTTCCTAAATAAATGGCATAAAATTACTGAAATTTCAAAAATTTGGGTCTCAAAATTTGTTGTTCTCACTCTCACTCTCAATTCTTATTCAAGCTCTAATGCATTCAAAACTAATATACTAGTACTCTAATACAAAAATAATTCAAAGAACATAACTGAGAAAAATTCGAAAAATATAAGTTTTAATCATTTTCAGGATACCGAATCCCATAAATTCACAAAATGAAATGCATGTCGCTTCGAGATTGTTAGGGTAATATATTTCTGGAGGCAGCAGAATACTCAAATACATTTAGGGAATTTTGAGCCTTAACAGAAATTTACTCATTACAATGAACGCAATAAAACTGAGTAAATTCTCCTGATATCCATAGTCCATTTGTATAAACTATTTTATCAAGTCTACAGACACGAAAGCGTGCATGTATGCAGACATGGAAGCTTTAAAACAGTCCGATGGGTATTCGAATATCATAATTTGAATAACAGTTCTACGTGTACGAAACGCATTTTCAGAATAATTTCAGCCATTTATCAATATATTTGGAGTAATGCAACTCGATTATTCTTCTGAATAACTTAAAAATAATCAAACATTTTGTATGGTTTGTTAAATTCTGCATTACTAGAGTTTCTGAGTGACATTTTTGAATTTCAAAATAATAAAATAACATACATTCTAACAGCATTTACAGATAATATTCCTACATACTACAGTTGTTTAATATTGCTCATGTGAGGTTATTTACCTTTTTAATATGAATATTGTTTTTCATTGCAAAAATAATTTGCTTTAATAAATATAATGCTTGGTATAATTATGAAATGGATGTGGAGAGTGAGCAAATGGGAGAATTTGGATCTCTTCATGTAAAATATTTGAAAGCTCAATTTATTTTTAATATGAAACGATTAAAAGCATCCAATCAAAAAGAATATGTTTGCTAGCCCAGTTTAATGAAACTGCAATAACCAATTTAGAAGAGATTTATTGAAATCGCTAATCCTTGGTTTCGAATTTATTAATAGCAAAACTCATTATTATGAAAATAAAACAAAAAAATAAGTGCATGCAAAATATTTTTAAAAAAAGTTGCATGCAAAATTTTGCGAAGAAAAGATTTAGCCACACAAAGTGCACTTTTTCTTATAAATATTATTAAATTCCTCAATTAAATATAAGAATTGAAGTAAATGATGAAATATCGAGAAATGGACTTTTAAAACTTTTCCGATATTAAAATTAAAAGAAATGATAAATTATTAAATTGATTATACTCGTAGCTAAGGTAAATGTAATTAAAATTAAAGCAAACGATAAATTATTAAATTGCATATTTTACCAGCTAAATGTAATTAAAAATGAAGGAAACGATAGATTATTAATTGAATATATTTAAGCTAAATGTAATTAAAATTCAAGCGATTAAAAAAATTGAAAAGTGATCTTGTACGCTAAAACGCCCCATCTGAAACAATAGCCCCTTAGGTGGCGAAAGTAAGTTTCAGTTTTACTCCATTTCACATGCATTTCAAACTCAATGCTTCCAATACACTAGAAATTGTTTAAATAATAGTACTAAATATGTATTGATAGAGAATAAATATGTTGCTTATGCTTGAGAAGAAATTAATTATGTTTGTTTTCGTACAATCTATTGATAAGCACGAGAAACTTTATGACGTCTGCCCTTCATTATACAGCCTTTGTGACACATCTCAATCTAACATATTACTCAAAAACTACTAATCGTCAATTGAAGACACGCAAGCACGAAACAGAATTCTTATATTTATTAGCACCGCAGAATATATCGAATTTCGCTCTCTCTAGAACCCCAACCTAACTCACAATCATAATTTATTATTTAAATAAGAAATCTATCTAACCAATTCACTGGTTCTTAATTCTAAAATCTATCTTCGAAGTAACTGAGTAGATAAAGATTTTTAGTGGAACTTTCTTCAATCTACAAAACTAACAGAAGAATTTAAATCTTAAAAACATTTCGCTAACTGCAAACCCTGATCAGCTATACCCCTTCATTTTCCCTTAATTGTATATAATTTATATATCCTTATTTCTGAATCTCTCCACTTCACTTCTGTCATCTTCAAATTTACCTAATCACATTTCATTGTGGCTGGGAAGAAATTGAAATTTTATGCAATTTAATCTGATAAAAGTCCCTGAGGTTAGGGAAGAGATATTCGAGGATAGCGCAGTGTCACAACTTTTTTGCTGAATGTCTGTTTTTATGGCTGTGTCCTTTTCTACTCTTATTCAAATTGTTGAAGGTAACAATGTAGGCAGAACATTCTTATTTATAAATGTTAAGTTATTCAATTATAGAATGTTTACTCATGGTTTTCAATTCATCTCGTTATATTAAATTAGGGTGTACTAGCAAGCGGTATAAAATTATCCAACATCAGGCGATGCAAAATGAGGCGGTTATCTTTAATTGAGGGACTTCTGAATATTATACATGTTGCTACTCTCAAAAAACTATAGAAAAATTTAGATTCACAAGAAATAGACAAATTAAAAGCAAAATCAATTCGAATAAATATGTGGTAATATGAAGGAAAGAAATGAGATGAATACCTTTTGGTACATGTTTTCCATTTTATTTGTGAATGAAACTAAGATTTTTATATCTAAAATTTATTGTCATTCTTTGGCTTGCAATCTACCTTTTCCTAATCGAATAGTCATCACATTTTATGTATTTCCACTTTAAAATAAATAAAAAGGAAAAGCAATTTATATTTCGGTACGAATCAGTGGGAAAAATCAATAGCACAAAACGAAAGTTATTGAGAACATCTATAAAATGAAATCAACTTTGGAGGTTTTTTTTATTTCATTCTGCAACAACATTTTCATTTGAAAACAATTTTGAAACTTTGATGACAGAAAGATAACTTTCAGATGGATTCGGAAACAAATTTCAAAATGAATTTCTTTATTGTAGCCAAAGAATCAAAGAGAAAAAACATTAGCGTGATTTATATCATTTTTCTTCAAAACAACGTGTGCAATTTATGGATGAACAAAAATTTCACAAGTATTCATTTAGCGTCAAAGATTATGTCCAAAATGCTTTCTTTGGCAATCAGAAACCATTCAAAATGAAACGATATATGTTGCCCACATGACGGAACAAGAGTTATAAATAGCCAATAGTTTTAATAGGAATCTGTTTTTCTATTGATTGTTAGACGTGCAGTATTCTTTTCCTATAAATTATTAGAACATTTTGTGCCATAAAGTTGTAAATTAATTTGACGATAATCATAATCATATATCATGTAATTTTTATGTCATAAAAATTATATCTGTATTCATGACAGTTTATTGATATTATAAAGGGGGTTACAGCAATTCTTTTGCTAAATGCGGCGCTTTCTTTTAGAAATTGTAAACTGATAATAATCAAATTGTAAGTTGTATCAAGTCGTATAAAAGCATCAAAGAATTGAATATGAGGAGAGGAAAGTTGCGGTAATATTAAGATTGTGATTGTAGAAGGATTAATTGTATAATAGGTTTCAGTCTGTTAAACTGCGTTATTCCGGAATTAATGGTCAATCTTTATCGATTTACAAGATATATAATTACGAAATGTTTATAAAACCAAAAATATAAATTGGAAAAGTCTGAAAGATAAACTCTAAAAGAAAAGTAATTTAAAAAAGAAAAATCACTCAAGATTTTCAAAATAAATTTTTAGCAACCAAAAACAAGAAAGCATAATCGAAAAATTTATAAAACGCTCAAAAGATTAAACAAAAAGATCGAAAACTTTCAAGTACAACTTACCACGAGTATTAAAACTACATACATGGCGAATAAAAAGATGAATAGAAATTTAGAAATGTACATATTACAAACAATTTTAATTTAGAATACTCTCTTATAAAGTACCCATGATTTCTATATTTCAAGTCTTACAAATACGTGCAAAAGCATAAAAATGAGTCGAAAGGGCCTTATTGATGCTCTCTATGAAAATTGAAGAAATAATTAGTTGTAATTTTCTCCAATAGGTGGATCTGCATGCGTATGAAAGGCGACTTTTGCAAATTGCTTTTATTACTGAAGCAAATTGAATAGTGCATTTGATTTTTTTAGTTACACAAAAACACTGAAGAATACAATTCATTTCTTTCAAATCTTTGACCAATACGTGACGGCAGTATGTCAGATCTGCAAAAATCTGAAATACGCTTCTTGTCAAATTACGATTTAAAACAAGGTAACCATAGTGTCTGTGTTTCTTTTCATTCTTAGCAAATTTATTGTTGCTGGAAAACACTAACTCCCCTCACTTTGTGTGGAAAATGCTAACTTCAAAAGAAAATGATTTTCTCATGCAATTATTTTATCAAAATAAAAACAATACATTTTCAGGTGCTCGAAAACTCCGGAGTCAGAAAAATCTCAAATGAGACTAGTATCTGATCCTAGCATTCAAAAAATTATTAAAAGATTTGAAGCAACAGGAAGACTTGAGATTCTTAGGGACAGAGGACGAGAGCAAGTGGACAACTGTAGCGTTAATGATGTTGCTACTGCTGCAGTAGATTTGTCATATGGAAATGCAAGTTTTTCAGCTATTGCAAATGAAATTGACACGCCGATTTCCTCGGTGAAAAAAGTGATGTGTAACATATTGAGCTACTATCTGCACAAGATTCAGAGAGTATGATGGCTACTACAGGGGGATACAGAAACTCAACTATTATCCTCACTACAATGTCACACAACTAACATTCGCACGAATGAATATTGATGATCCTTTCTTATCAATTTTCTATAGAGCAAAGAAACGCATTTTTATTTGAAGGGATGAGTGAACACAAAATACTGGATTTGTGAGAAAGGGATTTTCTTAATATTTTCCAACAAGCTCCATTGCATGCCACGAACGGGGTAGTAATTGTAGTTTACCACTACTTGAAGAAAGGAACATATGTTTCTGAAAAAGCAACAACAACAGACCTCATAACACGTTCCATAAATAGGATCAGATCAATATGTTGACAACAGTGAAGCTCCATTCAAAACACCTTGTATATGCAAGACGGTTAACCACCTGATAATACTCACTGCGTTCAAACATATTCAAAACAGTATTTCACTAAGATCCTGTAATAAGTAAATATTTTCAAATAATACGGTCACAACGATCGCCTAACCTAACTCCATGCGATTTTTAGCTGTAGGTGTCTTGAAAGTTCTGGGTCTAAAGACTGATTTCACAAGATCACTGATCCGAAAGACAATTTTACGTTATGTATATTAATATGAATTATCTAACAGAACTTCTAGGTGATCGTGGTAGTATATATTTAATTGTTTATAAATATAATTTTATAGAAAATATCAAATACAATTTTCTTAGGTACATTGAAATGCTTTGACTTAGGAATATAAAATTTGTTAATATGATTTTAACTGTTCAAAACAACTTTAAAAATTCATTTTTTTTTCTTGTGCTACAAAAGCGGAATTTCAAATAAGATGTTTAAAAAGGATTTAAACTATAAAAAATATTAAATTAATTAACTGAAAACTCAAGATTTTGTATCATTTGAAATTTCGCATTCAAGGGTTATCAACATGTAAGTCAATCTTTCTTTTACATTTAAATAACATTTCAAAATTTGAAAGTTAATTTCCACATGAATGCTCATTTGTGTGTGTTTAGTACAACAGGTTCGTATTTTTCATACATATAATGAGTTGTAAATTCAAAAAGATTTTCTTTCATTCATTTATTATTTTTCTCTTTAGTTCCATTTTTGATTCATGATTATTTTGGCTTTTATTATTAATTGATAAATGATTGATTCATGATTGATTTATTTGGGCATGTAAGCAGATTTGTTCTCTTATTAAATTTATTTTTACCGTTTTTGAGTCTGCTTTTAGATATTTGTTCAATTTATTTCTTTTTGTTTTATAACCATTTCTTAATATTTTATATTGTTAATTGGAATAGTTCTCCGAATTTCTGTAGAATAATCTAGCCTATCCATAGCCTGTTACTAATCTAAATATATCCTGTTTTTTGTTTTTTTTTTTTTCATCAAGTTTTTGGTTTATAAAATTTTACAAATGATACATCTTTTTGATATTTCTGTTTTTGTCTATTCATTTTCTTATAATATAAATATTTGAATTGACTTCTTTGTTTTATTTGAGAAGATAATATATATATATATATATACATATATACGAGGAAATTCATATATGATATGAAATTTAAACACGATATTTTAATATAATTCATTCGGAAATACTCTTATTTCAATATTTTTATTGTTTTTGTTTACTATAGTTTTCCACTGAATAAAGTATCATTGTATGATATATTTTTCAAAGATATCTTGTATTTTTATGCTAGTTTGAATTTTAGACGGTTACTCTTTTTCAATTCCTCGTCTAGACGTAAAAGATTTTATTTTCAACATTATGCGAACCTTACTACTTTAGTTGTTACAAATATAGCATTTAAAATTAAAATATTTTTTTCTTGCTTTGAGTAATACTTAACGATTTAGTTAATATATAACAATTACTCAATTTAAAACTTGATCGATTTATCTTTATAACAATATTACATACTTGTACGTTCATTTAATTCTATTTTATGTTTGTATATGGAGTACTTAAAATTTTTACGGTATTTTGATTCATCATTCTATAATTATGTTCTTGGTGAATGTACCTTACTTTCCCCTTTCCCTGTTTGAAAATCGCTAGCTCTTTAAAAACGTGTGGTATTAATTTACAATACAGAATCCTTAATAAAAAAGAACGGTTAAGTTTATTTAAATGCTAAAATTGTTTCAAATTTTGTATTTCTTGATCTAGTGGCTTAAAAATACAGGGTGTTTTTTTCTGATTTCGTAAATGTGTTACTTATAGAATTGAATTTTAAAATTGTAAAAGCAAGTTTCACGCCTTGGAGAAAAATGTCTTCGTTAGGGCTTTCCTCAAAACTTTATTTATTTATTTTGAATTTTGCACTGATAGCTTTTTTCAAAATCTATTTTATTCATAGTTCAGATAACATTTGTAAACTGAAATTAGGTTATTTTATATACAGTAAATATAAATTTTAATGAACTGACGAAAATTTTAAATGTTACACATTATTTGTACAAACATTACAGAAAATGTGAATCGTAGAATTAGAAAAATATTTTAACTTTCTATAAATTTAATTATTTAAATTATATTTAAGTTTAGTGTATAGAATATTATGTTCATAATAACTCTGTAAATTCCTAAATTTGTAAATGCCGTAGAATTTTACTTTTGTATATTATGTAACTTTTAGGTACATCTTGTATAAACTCCTTGCCTATTTTCTTTCCATAAAATGAAATACAAATAATATCTCTTTTTAAATATGAGTTTTATTGATTTTAGTTTAAACAAGTGATAATTATTTAAACTTGGCATAAAGTAATCTCCTATTCCTTTATAGAAGAAGTTAATGTTTTCTTCAATGTCCTGTCTAAAGTCATCACAGATTTTTGGAAAGATAAAAAATAACTTTATTTTTCCCTGAAGACTCTACTTTTTCTCCATGGTAAATGTGCTATGCCGACCTCGCTAATATTTTCGAAAATGATTTACGATTCCGAAACAACTTCTGTGTTTCCTCAATTGCATCCCACTTTTCCTAAGTCCATAATCATACACTACTTATTCATATTAATGGTGCAGACTGTACATGATAAGAGCACTTGTTTAGAGTTAATATCTCATTTGGATAATTTATCACATTTTGTTGGAAAACGCGGACCAAGAAACGAACGCTTTAATCATCTCGAGTTCATTTATCACCATCACGGCATCTCATATGAGGAGCTATTTTTCTCCCGGGCGGAAAAAGAAACTTTTTGAAAGATGAAGTTCAAACTGTTAAACGAATGTGAAACCACTGAAAAGGGATGATTAATATTTCTTCAGAAGCAGAACTGATTTTTCTACTTTTTGAAAAGAGGATTTTTTTCTTCTTTTTTTTAGTTTTCGTTTTAAATTTAACTATAGAGAAAAATGGAGTTTCTTAAAAGTAAATTTTACTATAGAGAAAAATGGAGTTTCTTAAAAGTAAATTTTAAAAACTATCTCAAAGAAGAAGGAAAATAATGGGTTTTGATATTTTGAAGAATGCCAAAGACGTTAGTGCACAGTTTTTTGAAAACATTTTATAAGTTCACCCTCCCCTCCCTCGCTATATTTAACGATTTTTAAAATTTTATTAAAATTTTTGGAATAGGAAAATTAATTAAATATACTATTAAAATTACATGTTTTAAAAATAATACTTTAAATAAAGGCTAGAGTTGTATTACTGTATTAGCCCGAATTAGATGTGATACCAAAATGTTTTATAAAGATAGTTAAAAAAAAAACTGAATTTCATGCGCTCCATTCCTTTTACATAAGCAAACTCAAAGGAATTATGATTTAGTCTAAAAAGCATTTATTTAAAATAATTAATAACACAGGTTTCACGTCGGGCAAAGACATGGGTGTACTAATAAGAAGTGTCATCACATTTCATAGACATCGAATTTAGCACGAGTCAATATTTTAACGAGAAATGATTATACAAAAGCTATCGCGTTACATTCGTGGTATTACGGTAACTTATTTTGAAACATTGACAGTACTAAAAATCTCTGAATATAAGCTAAACTCTGAGTAACAAAGAATGTGTGTTTTTTTTTACTTTCATAAACGCATCCAAAAATCAAATCTCGTATATAAGATAAAATACAAGGCAGCGATGGCGATTTTTTGCGTGAAAAAGATATAAATTCCTGTACAAATGACGATATTGCATCCGAATATTCCAAAAAGTGAAAACGAATTTGAAAAATGATTTGGATCCTCAGATTCGGACACTGAGTTCAAAGTATCCCTAAGATTTTTTTTTCTTTTCGCAGAAAGAGAACGTTCCAAACACCCCAAATGTAAGTTAGAAGTTTAAAGTAACTGTTCTGGACTATTTCACCTATCGAAAATGATGAAACAGATTTCTGTCTATGAACCATAGCAACAAATATACTTTAAGCTGCGTATCCTCAGAATTTGTTAAAATGCGCAGTTCCAAATAACTCTTGATTGTTTCTTGTAATGCGCGCTGAAGGGCCAGATGCCTTAAGAGTTTCAAAAGATGTAGTCACTATTTTAGGTTTCACTTCCATGTCTGTATCCGCCTATGTGATGTCAGCCAGTACACTTTGTCTGCTATAAATATGATGTTTGCTTGCTCACTTGTTAATAAATAAGTTCTTAAAAAGTACAGTAAAATTAACTGAACCAATTGCATTTTACAGTAATTTTCAACTTCCTTGTTATTTTTATGTGCATGGTGACAACGGTACCCTTTTTTATTATTTCTTACGTTTATTTTAGTCCTTTACTGTTAGTCGTGTGGAAGTTTTGCCAACAGTTGATATTGCCGCTTAGCAAATCAACCAGTGATATAAATACTTACGCAAATAAAACAACTAATTTTTACGACAAAAATCAGTTGTTTAATTCAATATTATTTTCCTCATTAACTTAATATATCTAAGCTAATAAGATGAAAGGGTTCCAACTACAAATACTCTCCTATTGTGCTATAAAACTGGAAACAGAAATAAGTTTTAATATAAATTATTTATGTGCTCAAAATTTTTTTCCTATCATATTTTCGACCTTTCAAGTTATGACAAAAAATGATAACTTTTACACATACAAGTACTGAATATAACAAATTTGGATAAAGGTTTAAATATTTTTCAATCTTTAATGAAAATATGAAATATAAATTTTAATATTTATTGTTTATCCTCTGTTTAAATTCCTTACTGAAAAGAATTGAATGTGTTGCGGTATTTTTGAAAGGACGTTGCCGCTTAAAGTATTGTTCTCATCACTAGACCAAGACTCAAAAGTACGAGGTCCGTTGCGAATAGTCCTCGTGTTGCTTCCAAATGCGGCATTGATAAAAAAAAAATATCAATCAGTTAACTCAGGAAGGATGCATAAAATTTCCCCCAACCTCTTTTATTTCACCCAAAAATAATGAAAATAAAAAGTTTAAAAATTATGTATTTATATGATTCTGCTTGATTATTTCAAACTTAAAAACTCTAAAATATAAATCAAATACAATACTAATTTATGTTTTATAACTTAAAGATCTATCAAAGTAGCGAAAACAATTTTTTTCCTACTTTCAATATATTAAAACTCATTTACCTAATTGTTACATAATGCCGAATGTGATGAGTATCTGGGTAAAATTTGAACTTTTCGGCTGAGCAATTACTAAAATAGCATTTCTTATTAAATAAAAAATTAAATTATGAGTAATATAAGTCCTTACATGACCCTGTTAAATATAACTCACCTACAATATGGTAGAAAGGAAACATTTTTATATTTACAATCATTTCAAAGATTATCATTCCATTTCGATGGGCTATACAAGTTATATTAACAAAACTTTCAACTAACGCTAAACTGAGAGTCTATAATTACTATTATTTCATAAACAAGATAAAACGTTGCCATATTTGGCGATTTATGCCTTGCGCGTGCCATAGTAATAAATACCTACGTTTCTTCCAAACTATCGGATTTGCGTAAAAGCCGATCCACGTAATTTAGCTTAGAAAAAACTCCTCAAATTCTTGGCTTATTCCTGGAAATAAACTGGAATAAATATTTTTAAATTGATAATGTATTTTGTATTTTCTTAGCGATCGCTATCTGATTGAAGAAATTGTGAAACTGATTGCAATTACTTTCAACGCAGTTTGTAACAGTGAACAATTTATGGAGATAATACCTAACGTAATTTTCCTTTCGTATATCCCCCAAAACCATACCCCGTGTGTACTTTGGTATTTTGTTATATTTAACATTTGCCTCATCCTAACCCATTGTTCCATACAACTTTTTTAGGTATTTGATAGCAAAACATCATTTATCATTAATGGCAGCATTGAAGAGTTAATTGTTGTATTAAAAATTTCCAAAGAAATAGCATTGCTCTCAATATTTGAGCTGAATTATTTGCCGTAAACTCTTAGTGCAATACCCTTTACGGTCACACATGGTTTTCTGGAATAAAAACGGAAATTTCAACAAATAAAGTAAAATATGAAAACGGGAAACCAAAAATAAAAGCAAAGAAAGCAGAAAGGGGCTAAGATGTAAAACATAACCAATGTCAAAAGCTGCCTATTACTCATATCTAACTAATTATCTCAAGATAGTTAAAATAGAGTGACAACGTTTAAAGTACAGTACCAAAGCACTTAGATTTAAAAAGATAATAGAGAAAAATAGCTGAAAATTCTCTTACTTCTGGTTTATTTTAACTCTGATCAATGCTTATTAAAAACCTTTAAAATCGCATTCTTACCAAAATAGGAAAAAAAATTCAATTATATAGATAATAAATTTAATTTGGTCAATAAAAATGAAAAAAAGAATTTTCAGTCAAAAATCTCATTTTAGATAGTCAAGCAAAATTACTAGTTCTAGAAAACTCATTTTAGGTAAAGCAATCAATTACATAAAAGTCATTTTTCTTTATGTATGCTCTTAAAATCAGAATAGATATAAAACAAAGATATTTTAATGAACATTTCCTACATTTTTTACAAATGCTCGACATAATATAATTCCCCGAACTCATTGTAATAGAGAAAATATTTTTCATTTCATCGAACTGTAAATTAGTTTTCTAAATTCAAAACAAGTCCTAGAAGATAAATTCCTAAATGAGATGTTGTGTAAGCTGTCTGGAATTTTAACACAGCCTATTGTATCTCACTTCCTTCTTTCTTTCTCTCGCTCTTTGTTTGAAGAACAAGAATTTCTCATTTCTTATTCTTAATTCCATATTTTCCATTGGTTTTTTTTTTTGTTTGTGCATTTTTAATGATCAAGAATTCTGAAAAGTATGCGATAAAACAAATATTTATATTTTGGCATCCTATTTCGAAGAGAGTGAAAAGCAAAATATTTTGTAATGTTAAAATACGTTATAATATACTCACGAAAGAATAAAAAACGTATTATATAAATTCCTAGTTGGCCAAAATTGATACCACTATCAATATCTCAATATGTATATATATATATATATATATATATATATATATATATATATATGTGTGTGTGTGTGTGTGTGAGAGAGAGAGAGAGAGAGAGAGAGAGAATCTGCTCATACATTTTGAAACTTAGGTTTATTAAAAAACAAATAAAATACAGTATTAGTTTATATTTTCCAATTTAAAGATAACAAAGAAGCCAAAACGCAATCACTTTCAATTCACGGAAATATAGTTATCCAATTGTTACATAATACCAAATTTGACTAGTACTTGATGAAATTTGCACATTTGTCTGAGCAAAAAAAAATTGAATTTTCAATAATTCATTTCCCTATGAAACAGTGCTTCCTTCAACTCATCTGCAATATGATAGAACTTACACATTTCTGGAGTTACAATCATTTCACGAAATATTAAAAGAAAAAACCTTTCAAGAAGCCCAAACGTAATTAATATTAATAACGTAGTTAATATTATTTCTTAAACAAAAACAAAAAAATGTAGCTTATGTAAAAACTGCTTAGAAATTAAATACAAATGTATGGATTATAAGATATATAGCCCATATTATGCAAACAAGTGTATGTATAGAATAACTATAGTTTCATAGCTATGTTCAATGCTAAGCAATCCGTATATAATGGGGCTGCCATGCGTATTTCCTTCAACTAACTGTTTGGAACTCTACATGGCATAATTTGATTTGAGAATATCTACTTGTGAATGAACCATGTAAATTAACATAATTATGTGGTAGTTTATTGAATTGGATTGATAAGACAGCAAGATTAAAATGGCTAATTAGTAACGAAAAGGTTGGAGAGAGGTGTAGTAGAAAGACAGAGATTAAGAGATTGGATTGCGAGAGTATATGTGTCTTCGCAATGAGAAGCGACAGCACTGAAGCACATGACGCCCTGTGTCATATAAAGGCGGTTTACAAAGAGATTGAATTCGGATACATTCCTGACTTGGACCCCCCCTATAAAACTATTCAGATAAGTAAACATTTTTTGATAATCTAGTGTTGGGAAGCATGTTCAACGTTCGTAATTTATTGTTTCCTGGATGATTTTAAGAATTAAATAAAATTCAGTTTTTTATTTATTATTTCTTTGCATGAATTTTATTGAGATGCGATGTTTCAGATCAATGAATGTAGAGAAACAGGAGCAACACAAATTACATGTTAATTACAAAATATATGTAAATAAATGCATCAGATTCATCTATCTTTAGTATTGGTGCAATTGTTGATACATTTGTTATAATATCGATTTCATTCTTTAATAGTTTTTTGGAAGTTCTATTAAAACCTAGGTCTACAGACGTGAAATGATTTTAACAATTGAAAAGTGTGACACAAAGTGAAAACACATGAAATTACTGTATAATTGAGTTAATATTAAATTTCCCACGCCCTTTCTTACAATTTCCTGATTTATTTAATATTTAGGTAAGCATTTAATTAAAAATAAGTTTCAGTAAAGAAGATTAAAACTGATTTAGTTCTGCGATGAAAGAAATCAGTGCCATAACACTTTTAAGATTTTGTATGCGTATTCTATGAATAAAAATAAGTCCAAACGAACTAAATACTGATTCTAATTACATATAGTCATTTAGAACTCAAAAATACTAAAATTGGAAATATTTAAGGGAATATATATCTCATGGTCAGCGGTTATCTTAAAATTCTTATCTTAACAATCTTATGAATACTATCTCCACTTAAAGCGGCCCCGTTCCTCAAAACTTTCGATGATAACGAAAATAATTTCATTACTTTATTTAATTGTATAACTCACCTAAATATAGAAACACAATTTTGCATCTCTAGCTACATTATTAGGAGAATTATTTCACAATTTTCTTTATTAGCGTGCCAAATCATTTCATTAACCTTCAAAATTTTAATCTGCCTTTTATTTATCATGACACGGTGACGTACATAAAATCCTGAAGTTTTAAAATTTTTGAATTTTTTTTTTTTAGTTGTTTTCTTAAAATGTCTTATATTTATTCTGTCCATGTAAAAATAATTTTAAAAAGGCCACAGTTGCTAATTTAAAAAAAGTTCCATCAAATTAAAATTCATTGTATTTTTTTGTACTGTTACAATAAAGTGTCTTATAGAAAACCTTTTATAAACCTATAAATAAAACTGATGTAACTACGAATATGAGATACCCTTCTAAAAAATTGAGCAAAAATTTGTTTAAAATATTAAAATTTGTAAAAGTAGTAAGAACTTAAAATTACTGAATTATTTGAAAAAAAACTGAACTTTATATAATTGTCTGTCTAAAATGAAGTTTTTCTTTTCTGAAATGCATATTTTATGTGTGTTTAAATAGAGTAAATAAAAACAATTACATATAAAAATCTAATGACAAAAGTTTGCTTCGAAATTTTTATAACACCTTAAGTAGATAAGTTGTACGTCAAATAAATAATATTGATACAGAATGCACAGCGATTCAAAGTGATAAATATAAAATAAAATGTTTGGAAAATGTTTCATTTATTTAAATATGATTGGTTAATAGTTGTGTTACATTTAATCTAAGGTAAATGTTTCATAATTAGCTACGATTCATATAATTTTTATTTAATTGGCTTGGAGTTTTTATAAATGTTCATTTTTGAATATTTTTAAGAGCTGCAAAGCTTTTGAAAGTAAAATACCAATACAGTAGTATCTTATTGTCTATCAAGAAGTTTCAAATGTAAATACGATTTAGAATGCTTCAGATAATATTAGAAATAAAATCAAAATACAATACGAAAATGTCATCTTCATTTTATTCCTAAAAATTTTGTAATTAAAGCGAACCCAAAATGACGCTTCCTATTGCGGTTTTGTTTATAAAGGAAATTATATAGTTACAGAAATTTCGTCACTCAGCTAAGGAATATTTAAGCAATGACCTCTGAACCTTAGCGACTAACTTGGCCAATTGGCAGGAAACTTGGTGGTCGAATCAAACCTTCCGATATTGCTGGAATCTAGTTGAAATGACGATTAAGAAGAAAGTTACGGACTTATTCGAATTTTTCCTGTTGTATCATACCTGGCCGGAATAGGTATAAGTGCACCAAGAGACTGAAACAGAGGAGTCTGCTTTCCAGAAATCGACAAGAAGCGATTGGTATTTGCAAGTTTAACTGCCATGAAAGTGCATTCTTAATTTGCGTAGAAGCAGCGTGCATCTTCCGGAAGTTGCCCCACCCTACTTTGGAAGTGCAGAGTATTCCTACGAAGGTTTGTCCGTAATACGAACTAGCAAGCTGGTGAGGTGAACATTGTAGATACAACTGTGACTTTCATTAAAATGCTGTTATATTCCTGTATCTGGATCAGTAAACCGTACAAGTGCTGTGTTTTCTGTTTGTGCTATTATTGTCCAAGCTCTGCTACCTGTATGTTCATTTGGAGTTATCTTCTTAGTTGGACTGATGTTTGTAATAATAATAATAATAATAATAATAATCATATATATATATATATATATATATATATATATATATATATATGTACATACATATATATGTATATATATGTGTGTTATACTTATTGATACATCCGATAAATAAAATACAATTATATTACTGAGTTTATAGGAAATCATTTTTGTAACTGTTCAACCGTTTTTGAAGTATGATGCTTTTATGCCTAAGAACGATGCTGATAAATTTTTAGCATCACAAGATATAAAGTTAGAACTTGCACAATCGTACTATTTTTTGTATATCTTATCGCCTTTAATTGATGTTGTACTTAAAATAAGCTGTGAAGTCCTTGAAAATTTAAGTTTAAATCATCAAATGCTTCAAAAGTTCGAAGACTTTCATTAATCTCATACGAAATCAAACGATACTGAAATGTTCTGCTGTTGATTCGGTCATTTTATAACATACTATTTCGAAATCATTTATTTTGCAGTTATGTGGTTGTTTTGTGTAGGTTATCTTATTGTACAATAATAATAATGAAATATATATTTTTAAAACATTTATTTTCTTTAAATGGTAGTACGACAGCCCAAAACAAACAAAAGTATGCTTTATTTTGGCTGATAGACTGCATAGTTTGAAGCGTTACCTAACCTTTTTATATTTAACATATTCAAACCTTCACATTAATTCTTTTGGAAAGTTTGCTTTAAATATCAATGAGGCATAAAAGTAAAATTGAAGTTTCTTGTTGCCATTCATTCTAGGTTATTATGATAACTTTTAAAGTTTTTATTTCTTCTTTCTTTACTTTTGCATCCAGTCTAATATCATCAATACCAGTTTTCTCATTGTGATTGGAGATTTCCACAAATAGCTCTCGGCTCTAATGAGCCCACCACACACTTAGTTTTCCTCCATCAATAACTGGAGGCGCATCGTAATGCCATTGCTCGTTCACTTTCCGGGAAGAGTTTCTGAGGTTTGCTCTTCTTCATTCTCACAAGACTTCCGCTTCAATATCCTTCAGCGAGGTTAGGTTTCTCAGAAACATAAAAAGAATCACAGAAAGGAAATACAATCTTAGTGAAAGCAGAAATTCTATTAAACCCAAAAACTTTTAAAAGAGGAAACCGAAACTTCACTTTTCCCCCGTGATCTTTAAAAGTTAGAAATCATAGAGATATTACATGACATTATTTGTTGAAAGAATTTTCATAAGTTGTTTGAAACTAAGGAATAAAAAAATATGAAAAATGTAACTATTCGACTTCTAAAATACTGAATATATATATATATATATATATATATATATATACGTATGTGTGTATTCCTTTCAGAATTATGAAATTTATTAAAGTTTGAAATCCGTTTTGTTCGTGGAAAGTTAAGATCATTTCAAAATTGTTCCTTTTTTGTGTTTGTGTTGTTACACTTTGTGTTTGTAGGTGTGCATTACTTACTCTTTTTATTAAAAAGATTCATTATGTTTTCCTTTATTTAAGTGAACTAATTATTAGCCTTTAATTACGCCAGGAAAATAAACAAAAATATTTTGAAAGACATTTAATCTTGTTATAACAAAAAATATAGGTTTCATTTTGGCTTGTAAGGAAGGAAGTGGTTTATGTCCGAAAAACCTGAAAGAGAGGAAAATGAAACATTTATTTACTTATACTAAACAAGGTAAAGAAAAAGCCACAAGATATTGCATATACGAATTTAGACAATTTGAGTTATTTATATTAAGTGAACATTATTCTATTGATAGAAGCATAAAAATTCAAGATAAAATTTCCCAAGTGTTTCATCATACAAATAAGGATCTCTGTAAAAAGATAAATTTTTATGTTTGCTTAATATGTTTTTTCTGATTATGAAAAAGTTACACACATTCACCCATGTATATATATATATATATATATATATATATATACACACACATTCACCCATGTATATATATATATATATATGTGTGTGTGTGTGTGTGTGTGTGTGTATACACACATATATATATATGTATATATATAGTGAATATTGTTTTGATAGAATTATCAAAAAACAGGTAAATAAGCTAATCATGAATTACAAAACTCTGAAAAAAATATATATCAAATTGAAAATGTAAAACTAAATTTAACAAAAAATACTATTATTATTTATTTCAAGTTAATAAATAATATTTTTCAAAATATATCATAAATTAATCAAAATAATACATCGAAGTTAAAATCGGGCAATTAGGCAGAAAATTAAAGAAGAAAATAGTTGTAAAAGAAAATAAAGATTTAAATTGATACAAATATAATTTTAAACAAAATGTACAAGAACGCTTAATAAACATGTTTATAATCAGATAATAATTTATTTAAAAATGGAAAAGTAAAATTTAATCCCATTTTAAATTTAAAAAACCAGAAATTTAAAGTATTAAATTATTACTGTGGGCATAATAGACAAAAACAGCATCAAACGTATTAAGTAAAAATCAAGAAAATAAAAAAGAATAATGAAAATTAATTCTATATTTTAAAAGTTGAAACGATTTTTGTGTACCTACAACAGAGAAATAGTGTACCAATCTGTGCATGCTTTTGTGTAATGTGATATTTTAAAATTCAGAGTTATCAAACTGAGATAAAAGCTGAAAAAAAGTGCATGGAAAATGTAAATTCTTCGAAGTTGAAAGATGTTATGCGATAAGTCATTTATTCTCTACAACATTTGTTAAAAATTTCATTACAGAAAACGTGCTGGAAAAGCATGATCATGAGGGGAGAAAACCGTTTGGAAACGCATTTATGAACTTAGATTTCCAAGTTTTTAGGATGGTTATTTTTTTGATTTTAGGGATCGAGATTGTAGCGACGCTCCACTGAAGATTGGACAAAAAGATTTACAAGCACTTCTCAAAGTTGATGCATCTTAAGCACAAAATGAACTTGTCAAATATTAGGAGCTTCGTAACTATTTTTTAATCATGTGCATGCAATGGGTAAGATTCAGAAAGCAGGGAAATTGATCTATAGATGCATTGAGTCAAAGAATGAAGGAAAAGCGTAAAAGTGCATGAATCTGCTAAAAAGGCAACATAGGAAATCTTTGCTGCGTGAAATCGGAAAGGGAGGTGAAAAATGGATATGTTATTACAATAAAAAACGTAACTTTTTTTTAAAAAAAATGGATGAATCTCGTCGAAGCAACAAGATCAACGCCAAAATGAGTCAATCATTGCAAAAGTGTTCTTCTATGCATCTGAGGGAATATGAAGGATATTCCATGTTACGAAATTCTGAAGCCCGATGTAAGCATAACTGCTGATCGCTACTAATAACAATTGCTACAACTGAATCAGAAAAGTTGTCGAAAACGTCTAGTCACAGACACTCTAGCAACTCTGGCTAGGAAGTTTTGAAACACTCGCCGTTTGGCCCCAACATAGTCCTTTCAAGCTAGCACTTGTTTTGATTGATGCATTGTCATCTACACACTTCCAATCGGTGGATAAAGTGCGAAAAAGTGTTGACGGTTTCGTTCCATCAAAAGGCGAATTGTTCACCCATGCTGGCATCCGTCAACTGACGGACCGATAGGGGAAGGTGTTTGATGAATGAATGAACGGTTCAGAGCTTTCAATTACATATTAATTTCCCTTTAATACATAAAAAGGTGAAAAGAAATCATGTATATAAGCTAATAATGATTAATAAATAATAAAGTTAAGGCTATAAAAATAAAATGTATTCACTAAAAATTATTACATAAATTCATATGATTTATAAGAAATTTAAATTCAATGAAGTACTGAATGATCAAATCAAATAATCCTATCTGTATGAACTAATAATTTATATTAAGTAAGCAATTAAAAATAAAAAAAAAAGAGTAAAGAATGGAGAGGAAGAAATTTAAAATGTTGTTTCTGGTTTTGACAGAAATATGTATTTAAATAATTTTTTTTGTTTAATACTTGACGAAAAGGAAAAATACTTTTCAGGTTTGTTTCTGAATTTGTAATGTTGAATAACTATTTTGAAACTTTGATGAATTTTAAAACTTAAATTGTTGTAAAATAATTATTTAAATACATATTTCTTTCTTTCTTTATAATTGTATTTTAGATGAAAACGGAAACAGATAAGTTACTAAAAATCTGACAGCTGTCGTTATTATATAAAGGATCTTCTTTTTTTAAAACATACGTGCGTATGTTTGTTTACTCTCGGAAGTATAATTTTAAAACTGAATACACTTACAGCTGAAATTTCTTATTAAATTCAGTCAATAATACAATTATCTTACATATTTAACTGTTCAATAATCGTTCGATATAATCAGCGTTTGGTTTCACAAATTAATAGATTTTGTTTGCTGTAATAATAAATGACTGTAGATTTAATTCAAATGTTCTTTTTTGAAAATTTAATAACAAATTGTTTGGGTTGAAAATAATTTTTTGTAGCAGTTAATAGATATAATCTTACTGTAATTAAAAGACAGGTATTATTTTCAAAAATCTGGTTAGCAAACCAATCAGGTAACTTAAAGATAATAGTGAGAAATAACTGTAGTAATTGTGAATGGATAAGCATATATCATAGGCAATAAGTTTTCAGTTAGCGTAAACTCAGAAACTAAAAGTACAAGGTTATTCAAATTGATTCATTTCATTTCAAAATTACATATTTTCATTACTAAATGACTCAGAATGATAAGTTATACATGAATACTAAGGAAAACAGTTGAAGTCTTACATGGAGAAAAATAGATGGCCCTCGTTGGTTCCTCTCGAAACTATTTCACGGAAGCTCTTTTAGAAACTTTCACGAAGCTCCCCCGCAGTCGGATGGTTCTCAGTTGCATTGAGGACTTGATGTTACTCAGCTGGCCACCTAAGTCGCATGACATGGCATAAAGTGATTTCTTCCTATGGGGATTTGTAAGAAACAAACTTCACGCGTTAAAATAATGTACAAATTTATTTGAATTTAAGCAACGGATTTCCTTTTCTGTACAATCAATTACCATAGACATTTAACAACTTGTTTGGTAGGAATTTACATATCAAACTGACATCATATGTTTAACTATAGGAAGTTATTTCGAATACTTCTAAAATAAATTTCCACTTTTTTTCCTGTATCACTTATCATTCTATGTTGTTTAGTTTTGAAAATACGGAATTTTGAATTCGAATGAATAATTCTAAATAATCCCTGTACTGTACATTAAACAGAAAATGTGAATTTCTTTTAAAGTAGAAAACGTTTTATTGTTTTTTCTTGGAATAAACTCCCAACAGTATTTTATCTTATCATAAGATTACAATTCACTGTTAATGTAAAGTATTCGCAAATGGGATTCTTAGTCTCATACAATTTTTAAATTACGAATTTTTGATCGAAAAATTTATTTTTAACTGAACACATCTGGAATAAAATTGATAGAATTACTCTCGTTATTTCCTTTAGTATTATACTTTTTCTTCCTCAACGTTATTAAGAGATATCAAAAATTTCATTCCATTAATTGTATCTGCTTCGCAATATTTTCTATAAAGAAAATCATTTTTTTTGGTTTTAATATTAAACGGAGATATTTCCTCGAATGTATTCATTGAAAATAACTATTCACATATATCCAGAGTAATGTGTTTGTAAATATAAATCAGTTCTCAAATGCAAAGTGCATTGGATTAAAATTCGAAACGGATGCATTTCTTTTTAATGCTCTCAGAAGGGCGAAGAAAAGTTTGCATCTTCAGATAAGATGTTCTGAAAACATTCTCTAGCGCTTCAAATCTTTTGACTGAAATAATTGAAGCGATAAGCAGCTGTTTCTATTCATTTGTTTCGCTTCGGGCATTTCCTTGAAAGAAAGAAGATGGTTGTCGCGGAGATTAAGAAAATTCCTTATGTCGAGCCATTCCCCTTCCAATGTTTGTTTTTCCGATATTCGACAGTAAAATCTCATTTATATTAGGTCATCATGGACGTTTTGTTTGCGAGCAGCTCATCGGCAAATCATTTTCTCTTCGCATTGACGCGCTCGAGACTCAACAAAAGTTTCAAAAGAATATTTTCATAAAATAAGATGAAGCTTCTAAAAGTAACCAAGTTAAATGTAGGAAATATGGTACTATGATTGGGAAATGGATAAGGATTAACTCACTGTAAAATTGTCGTTTTTCTTTTTTTCATTTGAAACCTATGAATGTTACATACCAAACATTCACCACCGATATTGATAAAACAATTTTAACCTTCATTGGAACAGACTTACTAGAAGCAAGCCTTTTTTTTTTGATGATTTCTTAGTTTCTTGTGCATGTTGATTCATCCTAGTCTTGTCTACTGCGATAACGAGACGTAAAAAGAAGACACTCAAAGCAGAACAGATCAAATTTTGTTTTGCCGCCAAACGAATGCCAAATCATAAACTGCTTATGAATCAATGTTAAATTCTGATTTGAACCAATTAATATATTGTATCAAAAAGTTTCAAAATCTGCTTGTCTTAGCAGCACCATTTGTCTAAAAATGCGAGTAGTTTTGGAGCTTCTTTATATGTGAAAATATGTATGGAAGTCTTAAGAATGTGGATTACATACAGAATATTTTTAAGATTTAAACTTTTTCTAAATCATACGTTTCTGAAAAGTCCCAAAGAGAATTAAATGTGACCTTAATACACACAATATTGATTTATGAAAAAATAACTCGTTTTCCAATATTTTATCTGTTTTATTTGTGTGTGTGTGTGTGTGTGTGTGTGTGAGAAAAGGTTTGTCAATACCTGTATATTGAACATCAATTAAAAATAATTTGAAATAATATGCTTAAAAATGTTCATAAGACACGAGTCAAATGTATGTCAATCACAATATGTATGTCTTTTTTAGTCCATGACCGAAAATCAATGTCTAATTACAAAAGAAATTAATATATCTTTCTGCTTACAAAATTAATGCTATTCAATGTATTATCAAAAATGTTTAACCGCTTGATTTGTTCTACGTATCTTTTGGGTCATTATTATTATGCATAATTCAATTGTTGTTAAATATGACTAATTATGTATAACTACAATTTAATTTAAGATTTTTTTTATTTTGATTTTTTCAAAAAAATTAGGACTATGTGAAATTTAGGCCAACAACGCATACAATTAATTATAGGAGAGAAAGACAGATTTTTAGACTTATGCAGAAATATCATAATATACTTAATATTTTTTTCATCTTCACCATTTTATTTTATCCATCGTTAGGTAAAATTTGCAAGCAAAACTGTATTCTGAAATTCAAGCAAACATTTTTATTTTCAACATTAAAGCAACTGAGGCCCTTTCGACAATGTAAAAAAAAGAATATCTAAAGACAAATAAATCTTGGCTATTCTAAAGACAAATTTTCGTTTGATTTCCTAATAATATGACGCATTTTCTGCATAATTCGGAAGTTTTCATTGTTTTTAATATTAATATGATACACTTGGGGTGCCAATTAAAGCAAGCGGTTTAAAGGAAGCACATTAAACTCTATGGAAGAATGAAAATTAAACCAAATGACATTGAGATGACATTTCTGAAATTTGTACGATTCTGTAATCTTTTGTAATATGCAGGCAAGGTTGGAACACTTCGAATAAGTTACTTTCTTTAATAATGAGCAAAATCTCTACAAAAACAAAAATGTGTGTAGCAAGCAAAAGGAGTATTTTCCCTTTCACTTTAAGAATAGAGGGAAAATATATGTGCATAGTAAGTATACACAAGTATACAATGCGCTGACTATGCAGACATTAATTACATTAAACTTCTTTTAAATATGAATAATGACTTGTGAATCTGACTTTTATGGTAATTTTTGCTAAATATTAGTTTTAAATGAGCTTAACTAAGAATACTTTCCCCTTTCTTCCACAACAACTTATTTTTGTAGGCATAAGCAAACCTAGGGACCACAGAAAGGATTTTGTTTCTGACATTGTATTTGAAGAATTTTCTGTAGTTGAAAATCAAAAGGAAACCCTGGAGTTCAAAAAGTCTTTAACAAAGATTTTTTTTTCCTTTTCTTTAGAGATGTATTCTAGTAAGAAAACTGGATAAGTTTTTTCCCGAACAACTGTTACAGATATAAAACTATTCAACTCGAGGAAAAAAGTAGTTTTTTTACCCTTTTTCTCTTTACTCAAGAGACAACTGCCACGTGATCTGAAAAACAAAGAGAAGCAGAGAAAATTCTCTTTTCCCATTCTCATCAAACAACCTCGTTCTGATTCCCGGGAGATATATTGCCTATAAGCGCAGAAAATTTATAATGATCTACACTGTGTAAATAAAATAGAAAGGCACTCGTAGTTTTCGAAAACTATTCATGCTCATTTTTTTTATTTAGAAAATTACAAAAAATAAAATATAATCAGAAAATAAGAAATTATAACAAATTTAAATTGAATAAAAACCGAAATATTATTCATAAAATTATTGTTTTCATATTGAAGGGAGTAAAAAAAAGCAGAAGGTTTCTTGACCTTTTCTAAAAAAATATACGATATAAGTATGATATTTATTTCCCTTTATCTTTTACAACTCCAAACACCCATTTTGCTGTGGAATATTACAAGGATTGAATGTTAGTCTGGCACATATTGTTCCAAACATGATTAAGAGCAGTCTGAAGATTATTACTAGTGTCATATTGATTTCTGCGTCATATATTTGCCGTATAATTAACGCTCAGGTGTCTTATTCGATACAACATTCATAGTTAGCAGGCCATGACAAAACTCGAATGCCAGAAAAGGCAAAAGGCTATTTAAGAACGAGATTAATGCTTCTGTTGATGAAGTACGCATATATATATAAAATATGAATATATATATATATATATATCATATTATATATATCATATTTTATATATATATATATATATATATATATATAATATGTATTGATCTGAGAAATATATTTCCTCTCTGCGTGTGTGCGGGGGCTGAAAATCAAGTCCGACTCGGAGGATAATGACAAATGACGATTTATTCGTAAATCTTCAAGACAACGTACAATTAGCACAGCTTGGACAATAATAGTACAAAGATACGCAATGACACAGAAACAAAAACAAAGCTCAATTTTACCGAGAGTCACATTTATTTAGGCAACGTTCAGCTCACCGGCTTATCACTCCTAACGTGGACAGCCACCGTAGTAATATTCTGCACTTCTCGGGTAGAATCCAGTAATTACTAGCAGGTACACACTGCTTCTACTCAAATTCACCCATTACGCTCCACTTCAAGTGCCGACAGCTTCAGTCCATCTCCTTATCCCCTCTACAGAGTTTCCAAAGACAAACTCAAGCAGTTAAGCTAGATTCAGGCCGAAACTCCAGCAGATTCACTAGACCACGATTCCTCGATCGGTCCAAGGAGCAGACTCCACAGACAAACCGATGCTTTACACAGACCGATTCCTTCGCCAGATTCATAGACTGACTCATCTCGAGTGCAGTTCATGGTGTATTTTTATTTTACCCGCCAGGTGTGACGTCACACCGAGAATTAACGAAAAGTCCGTAACTTTCTTCCCGTTCGATTTTTCGTTAAGTTTGTCGCCAAAGTCGCTAAATGGTCTTCAAGGTGAAGGGGACATTGCTTGAACTCTCTTTTGTTTTCTGGTGACATCTCTGTAAATACACTTTTACTGTGATAAGAGCAGCGTTGCAGGGAAGCATTAACTCATGTTCGTAATAATATATATGTAATCAATTCTTTCCATAAGTATTTCAAAAACACATATATAACATATCAGTCTTTTTGATTCAGCACTTTGCAGTATTGAAAAATCTCATTTTTAGAGCCTGTTTTTTCCAGTCAGAAAAATTCTTGATCAAGTAATATATTAAAACAGCTGTAACTCATCCTCTAAATAAGTTAGAAGCAAAATTCAAACAAATTTTTCCGACAAAAGATTAACTTTAAAATAAAACTAACATTAAGAAATCAATATCAGGATCAAAATTTGTGCTTTGATTATGTCAGGTCTCCTTAATGTGGGAAAGATAATCTACGTACCATACGTTTATAGAACAAAAAGCCAGCATTAAAGTAAAAAGAAATTAAAGGTAATTATCCTCATTTATAAATTTGGGTTGCTCTATATATCATTTTAGAAAAGAATGTGAAATTGAAAAGAGTATTATTGATTTAATAAAGGTACAGCTAAAAATGTTAAATTCCACACTTTTATTTAAAGAGGAACTAAAATATATAAACATATTTTTAGTGTAAAAAATAATATATATTTGTGTAATTTTAGAGCGTTCTTATTTCTTCTGATGTCATATGTAAGTAAATAGCTATGGTACATAATTTCTTGTCAATTACCTAGTAATCTTAGTTAAGCAGCTGAAGCGTTTATAAATTTTTAAAAAAAATTACATTAAAAGCAATTTTTTATTCTTTTCTGTCCATCTTTAAATAAAAACGTGATTTATATATATATATATATATTTACTTATATTTATTTAATTTAACTAGTGATAACTTTCATAGTATCAACAAAGTGAATTCTTAAGCTTCTGACTTCTTTTCCATTTGATCATGCTTTTTTTCAAAAGGTGAATAGTATTGTTTAATTCATTTTTTTTAATACCTTCAATCTATATTGTAGAAAAATATGTCAGACTCAATATTGCGTTGCACGTTATTTCAAGAGGAAATATTTCAAGACTTGAAGAATCATGTAAAGAAGTCAAATGAATTCAGGAGAAAAATCAAAATGCGCATATATTTAGTTTACCATAAAGTAATTAACTTACATGATGCAGGTTCTGGCTTCAAAAACTTATTAACAAACTGACTGTATATTAAAAAAGCCAATAAATCACGTTTTATTATTTGAATTCAGCGATACATGCAACACATTATTATGTTTTAAGCTTAAGGTCATATTAAGATACTGTTAGAATCCTAAAAAAATATCATTTTGCTTTATGGTAAAAAGGAGTTAGACAGAGAAAAATTTGCTGCTCTATATAGTAAAAAGACCGATATACTTAAAATGAAAAGTAACTCTAACCTTCACGTTATCCATATAAAAGGTGTGGCTGTTAAATCCAAAGACTAATGCTGTAAAATATTTTATTTTGAATCCATACATATTTACTTATTATCCTCTTCAATATACACCCCTCTTCTATCCCTATAACGATCTAAGCGAATCTTTCATTGTTCGGAACAGTATTGGAAGTCTTCTGTCAGGGCCTGTTGGACGCTTGCCGCTTTCTCTTTCACAACTTCAATGGACACAAACCTTGTTTCTTTTAATGAAAATTTCACCTAAGGGATCAGATAGAAGTCGCATGGCTAAGATCCGGCGAATAAGGCAGGTGATATAATACTGGGATTCTGTACTTGGCCTAAAATCCCTTTCACTGACAACTCGGAATGACTGTGTCTTGCTACAATTAAGGTCACTTTTTCCTTATTCTTTCACAGATTTCGGCAAGAACGTGAAGATAGTTATGTTGTTTAATAGTTCGACTTTCAGTAAGCCAGTGAAGTTATGTCGACAATCCCATGAATATCGAAAAAAAAAAAAAACAATTATCATTGCTTTGAATTTTGATTTGCTCATTCCAGTTTTTTTGGCTCTTAGTGAGATGGGCTTTTCCAGAGTATGGATGGGCGCTTCGTTTCAGGATCATTAGTAAAGACCCATGATTCGGCACTTCATTGCTTTCAAAATAAATAAAGTATTGATTTTCACTCATTTCACATTTCAGAATTATGAAATCATGTGCAGGTAATATTTGTTTTTTTTTATTTTTCTTAACTTTTAAGTTATGTTTTAAGCAGGCCGAAGTTCACTTCGTCTGGGAGTCTAATGGATTCCGTTCTCGAAAATTTTTCAAAGGGTAGCGTTTTAGGGTTAAAATTGATCTGTAAGAAGTACTATTAGGATTATTTTTAAATTCCTCAGGAATCGCAGAAATACTTAACCAAATGTCAGATAAAATCCGATTACCGATTATTTTCGATATTGTTTTCCTTTTTTGCCGTGGAAGGAGGACCCGGGTGTGAATAATTTTCAACGTCTTTAGTCGCGTTATTTGATATTCACACCTCGTATGAGGATACAGGCAGTATCAAATGTTTAATAACTAGACGAACCCAATATTTTTGACATTGACTACCGGATATGAACCTTGATTATTATTGCTTGATTGTTTAGAAACACTGTGAGTTGTAACAATTTACAACAGGACAATCAATTTCAATTTTGTCTGTATCTTCAGATTTTTATTGGCATGTTAACATTTTAAAAT
>BMAW01107003.1:0-11829 GCA_019974015.1 Nephila pilipes
GAACGAAAGAACACACTGTTACTGTTATAAAGGTATAGTAAATTTATTTCTGTATTCTGTTGATTATTTTGTAATTTTTTTCCATACTTTTAATTTTGATCATATTAAGAATAATTATACTTATTTTCTAATCTTAGAATAATTAATTTTACCTGTGACGTCAAGAAAATTCGATAATTGTGTTAGAAGAATAACATGAGAAAGTCATGAGAGACTTAGATTAGTTTCATTTAAATGAATGTTGTATGCAATGTTATTAGTTATTGATTCTTAATTTTGAACCCAATAAGGATGACTGAAGATAATGTATATGCTAATACTTCAATCGTTAATTTCAATACCAAGTTTTATGTAGACTGAGATGGAGTTGTGTTTCACGTGTAGATGTCTTTATTATTCGATACAATTGATTTTTTGCAAAAATTCTACCCTAACTTTTTCTAATGTCTGTTTTTTATAAGGTACATAATTATATTGGACTTAGGTTAAATATGTGATAAGTTTAATTTATAATTCATTATAAACTCGTATCGTGTTAATATGAAAATCTCTAAATGAATTAAACATGTTTGTAATGTAATATCTTTAAGCAAAACATTATTATTCATATCAAAGAGATTCTATTTCATCAGAGAACATAAGTTATCGAATTATTTTCAAATATTATGTTTATAGAACTATAATATTTTAAAGGGAATCGGAAGTTAAGTCAATTTTAAATTGGAGGCTGAACTCGAAATTATTATTATACGATTATTTATTTTGTTTTAATTGATGCCACACTAATATAGCCCCATGATTGTTAGGGATATCAGTATCAGTGTTAGAAATTATAAAGTGATAAGTCAAACAGTGAGACGACATCTATCTGGTTCCTCTTTCTTTTCTAATTTTCACATCACTCCAAGTAAAGATTTTGATGCTCATTTAATATATAGCATTCTCTTCCATTCTGCTCGATGAATTTTCGGTCAGACGCGCTGACGAGTCTCGAACACACTGCTCGATTTAAACATCGTTTATTGTGGTGATCATGAAAATGGCTGCTCGTCAGCAGCTGACGTCTGAAATAATGAATGCAAAGTAATCATCCTTAATGCTCGAATTTCACCTTTATTTATGATGATTAATTATAACTTTTGATTTTGTATTGTTATTAATATAGAAATTATGTCTTTTGTAAGCCATTAAAATCTGAGATGCACATGAATGAAAATCATACTATGTTGCTATTCATAATTCGCTGGTGTAAAAGAAACATATTCTTAGTTATCTTCATTACATTACGCATATTTAATTTTGGCAAAAACAAACTAATAATTAAATAATTTTTTTGTAAAATTATTTGAATTTAGGAATTATTGAAGTTTTTTTTGAAAATAATTTTTATGTGTCCATTACCTTTATGAACTTAAATTTCATTTTTACATAACGTCTTTAAATTCCTTTTAAAATTTTATTTTCTAAAAATGGATAATTTCCTAAAGGCTTAAAAATGCTTATGAGCAGAAGTATTTAAATTAATGTTGTAATTATAATATATCATTGCAGAAGATTCGAATTTTGATTTGGGCATACAATGCCTTTATAATGGGGAGATGAGGTAAGCCAAGTTTTGTAATGGGCAATTTAACATTTTCTGGTGTTAAATTTAGCATTTGAGCAAATTTATAGGCTAAATAAGGTAGAAAATTTAAATTACACACACACACACGCACACGCGCACATACACACACACACACACATATATATATATATATATATGAAAAAACATCAATATTATAATACACAAAATATCACATCATAAGCAAATTAATCATATCACTCATAAAATCATAAATTTAATGCCTTAGAAGCATAATTATTAAAGAAATCATTAAGAAATCAAAGTAAATTAATGACTCATATAAAATATATTATAAACAATTAAATAAAAACTAAAATTAAAACGGAAAAACAAAAATAAAAATCGATTATTTAACTGAAAACTTATATGAGAAAGCCCAGTGAATGAAAAGCAAAAATTTAAAATAATGGAAATTATATATATATATATGTATATATATATATAATCCCACAATTTAAGTCCCAGTCTGAATGTGCATGCTTTGTGTTGTTGGATATTCAAATTAATCATTTAGTTTCAAATTTGATTAAATTTTTATTCATCTATTTTACATAGTTCAATAAATGTTTTTTTTTTTGTTGATTTTGGATTTTAAATGTCCTCTTATTTTTATGTATTTTAATAATAATTTCATTCATTTATCTTACACACACATAAGTAGGAGGTGATTGACGGGCTGCTACTCGTCTGTCCCAACCATGTTTTATCGGATTCAAATCATGTGAGAATATTGACTATTCCATACGGGTGATATCCTCAGATTGAAGGCATTCGTTTACAATGTTTGGATGGTGAGGACGGGAGTTGTCATTCAGAAACACAAATTATGTGCCCATGGCATCCCTAAACATACGTACATGCAATTCCAGAATAATGTCCCGATAATTATGCCCTGTCATGGTTTCGATTTGAATAAGTAGATCTGTTCCAGAGCCCATTGTAACTCCACCCTAAGAGAGCAATCCTTCGTCACCATAACGGACTTATTCAATGATATCTTAGTGGTAGCGGTTACCTGATGTTCTCCTTATGAAATTCCGTTGTGAATCAGACTGCAAGCTATACTTGGACTCATTAAAAAACATCATGTAAGCCCTTTGTGGCGATGTCCACATTGAATGTACTGTACTCCAGGCTAACTGCTGGCGACAGTGAGTTGCCGTGAGAGGAACACGTCTGAAAGGCCTGCGAGCATATAGACCAATGTGTTCCAAATGTCTGTGTAAGGTTTACCTTAAAATTGTCGCACCCATGGCTGAAGATAGCTGACGAGAAAAGTCTGATGCTGTGCTCCGTCTGCTTCTTTTTGCGGTTACTGCCAAATACCGGTTGTAATTCGACATTGTATCACAAAGGGTTATCTGTAATGCAAAGTTAACAGACATTTCGACCATTTTAGAACCGTTGCCAAAGTGTAGAGATGACATTTTTGGCGATTCTAAGTTTCTCAGATACTTCCACCTGGGTACGCCAACATTCCAGATGACCGATAATTCTACTACGTTTTTTAAAATCATCCACGTATTTTTTCTGAGTCATAACTATTCGGTTGTGGCACAGAAAGGATTATAGAAAGATTGAGAGCAATTTTACTTCTTTGCTATCATTTCTTATTTATACCTCTCTTGCACTCTCGTCATTATGATATACTATCGGCGTCATCTGATGGTTTCCTATAATTTATATATTATTCCTGAAGATGTTTGCGATAATTCAATAGGTGAAATTTTTATTTTAAAGTTAGAGATTTTCGTGTGATTCTGAATTATCTATTATTTATGGACATGAGTGTACATTGCTGTCCATCTCTTTCTGTTGAGCAAAAAGGAATGAATACTTTCCCTTATTATATATCCTGACATTAAAAAAATCTTAGATAACTTGCAAATGAAAAAAATATTCGAATTTTTATTTCATTTCTGGGTATATTATTCTAAAATAAATGAAAAATCTAGCTTGGTGGGTGCTCGATATGTTATATGCTATATTATAGATGCCTTATAAATACAGGACTGTGCTCGTAAATATATTTCTGAGCAGATTTCTTTTGTTACTTATTTTTGTTAGTCAGTAATTAATATAAAGGATACATACAAATAGATCTTTTGTAAAACATGAGTGAAAATATATTTATATATAGAGTGACAATTGTGTGTGCGTAAAAATATTTATATTGAATCATTAACCTCACACACATTTATATATTTTTTATTTATCTAATTATGAATTTTACTGATGTCAATTTATATAAGGACATATTGAAATATTTTTTCAAATTATTATGTTTATTAAAAATATTTTTTAAATGCAAGTACTTTTCCGATTGTGCTCGTAGTTGATAATTGTTTTATTTTTAATCTAGATAAATATTTATTTTGTTTCAATATGCAGAAGAATTTAAGAAATATCTCTGAATGATTAGTTTTAAATGTTAAATTTAATAATCCCATTTGAATTCTGATTCCTTTTTCCTTTTCCGGGTAGGCTGCATGTGAATATTTCATCACAGATAGAATAAAATCCCTTTTGCATAATCCAGGATTGTTTAATGTGGAAGTATGCTTTTTCACAATTGCATATTGTACTGTATTGCAGATTATTCATAAAGATGATTTGTTTTCCGGACATCACATTTATTTGCGCACATCTTTTCAAACATAAATCAAATACACAATTTTACACAAGCACCAATTTTCAACGTTCGTCTTTACCTCTTGGAACCAAGCTCAATTCTATTTTTCATATCTATTGCCAGTAAATTATCTAAAATCAAAAATATGATCTGTTGCCAAAAAAATATATCTTAATGAAGAATATTGAAAAAGGTATCACTTTAAGTTTATATCGTTTGCTTTTAAAAGTTGAATAGATAATATTTTTAAAAAAAGTATCACATTAGACTAAATCGTTTGCCTTTAAAAGTTGAACAGATAATATCTTGAAAAAGTATCACATTAAGATTAAATCGTTTGTTTTTAAAAATTGAATATGTCACAATATATTATTTTATTCTAGAAATACATAACACACTTTTGTTGTTGTTGCAGTTTTATGTAGAATATTTTGTTATAAATATGAAATTACCTTTAAAAATGTAGTTATATATATATATATATATATATATATATACACATATATATATATATATATATATATATATATGTGTGTGTGTGTGTGTGTATGTATGTAATATATATGTAAGCAAGATCTTTAAAATACAGGTTATAGATTTAAAACATTTTAAAAGTTATTTAGAGCAAAAAATTACTAAAAGAAAAATTACATATTCAAAAGAAAACCAAAAGTCTAATTACAAGTATTATCAATATTATCAATGTAAGAAATGCATGAAAATAAGCCAAAAATTAACATAAATACATTAAACCACATATTAAGTTAATACAGTCCCTAACCTTAAATAATTGCATACTATTTAAGAATGAAACCACATTAAAATTATAACAAATTAAGAGAAAAACAACAATTAAAAATAACATGCGGAGGTTATGTAATAAATACTGTTTCATACTTCAAAATGAAACAATGTGTGTTTTATATCCGTATTACGAATCCATCACAATACAATGAATTACCTTACAACCAGATGGTATAAATCAAGAATTAAGGAAAAAATGTAACACAAATAAAAAAAAAAATAGATCAATGGAAAAAGGAAAGAAAGCAAATGAAGGAACCATATTCAATTAGATCTGAATATACTAATATAATTATGAAAAATAATCTAAGAATTTTTACACCTATTAATAGTTTTACCTTAAAAACAGTTATAATAATTATACCACTAAAGACCAGAAAACTCAGAAAGATTGAAAAAAGAATAATTTACCACAAACACTTCATTATAAGTCTAACATGAGGAACAAATAAGAAACTAAAAAAACTGAATTACTGTTAAATTTTTATATCTTCCACCAACCCAGCAACATAATGCTTCCAAAAATAGTATAACAACAAAAAAATCCCAAAATCCATCAAGTTCAAGCATAATGATCCCTTAAAAGCTTTTTCCAGCCCACCGCCATTATTCTACAACCAAGAAAAAATAACTGCCAAAATAAGAATACTGATTGATTGATTTGAAGGTTTTACAAAGTAAAATTACTTACTTAAGCTTACTTATCGTGAGAATAAATGTAAAATTTATTGAAATATAAATAAGCAATGTTTGAAACGATTAAAAATGTAAATTTGAAGGAAATAATACAAATAAATTAATGAAAAAATCTGACAATACTCGACAAATATTTCGCCAACCAACGAAAAAAAATATAAACATTCTAAAAAATCCATATAAAAAGAAATTATTAACAATAATTATAATTTTAAGAAAAGCAAAAATGAGAACAAAAAATAACTAGATAAACAAATAAAAATACAAACGAAAAGAAATTGCAAATAAGAATTTAAGAAACTAAACTAAAAATTCCTAAAAATACCTAAGGACTATCGAAATAGCAAAGCAAAATAGGTACTTAAATACCCGATGGAAAATTAATTTTTCGTATGAATAGAAATTCATCGATGGATGGAGATATCTCATTTTCCTATGAAGAATGAACTTTTATAAAATTCATTTTCAGTACTCTTAAAGATTAAAATAAACAAACCCAAAATTTCATAGGAAAATATAAATATTTTATATCTGGGCTGAAAATTAATTTTGAGATTTCATATATAGAGCATTCTAACATTTTAACAACAAAACTAGAGCTCTAGATAGGGTCACAGAAAAAACAACGTTTATTATTTTCCAGAAAAGGCAGATATGGTGATATGGTATACAAAAACATGAATTATGTAAGGTTCACATAAAGTGAATCGATGAAATAATTGTAATCGTATTCTTATTACTTTATGTTATAAATAACGAATGTTGGCAACGCATGAATATAGTCGGTACGACATGTAAACAGAACTATTACGCTTATTCTAATTAAATGTATATTTTCGACTAATCAGTTGATTATTTATGAACTAGTTGATCATAAACCAACCTTATATGGCGTAGTCGGTATCTAAAGGACTTTCGCGAAGTTTATCATCAAAAAAAAAAAAAAAAAAAACTTCTTAAAAATTGTACGCAGTCGCTAAGCCTAAAATTGTATGCAGCCGCTAAGCCTAAAATTGTATGCAGCCTCTAAGCCTAACTTGGAATCTTCAGACTTTCCTCGCCAAGGATCATAATCTCGCCAAGATTTATTTTTTTGCCTGGAAGATCTCCAAAACAACAACTTTTCGCATAGTAAGTGAAGTTCTTAAAAACTCAATAGACTCTTATTTTGCTTCTGATAAAATTTAATAAGAATATTCTGACGAATAATAATTCTGAAAATAAATTAATTTCGTGTTTGCTTCGTACAAAAAAAAGACTACGCCAAGCAATTTTCGCTAAATTCTTCTTATTTTTTTCGTCTGGAACAGTGAACAAAAATAAAAAATAAAAAAATGTCAACAAATGCTGATATCATTTTTGATTCTTTAGAATCACATCCGCTACAAAATTTAACGATTGTTCAACTGAAAAAATAATTGCGTTTCAGAAATCTTTCGCTAACCGGAAACAAAAATGATTTAATGCTGCGTATTGTAGAGGATAATATTAAAAGAAAAAACGAAGGAACTTTGGATGAATTAAATACTCTTCGTACGCAGTATTTTAATGATGAGGAGACACCATCTGACAGAAATTTATTGATGGAAATTGAATCTTTACGAAAACAAGTAGAACTTTTAAGTAATTCTGCTACACAATCACCACTTCCTATGCCTCCACCATCCCAAATACATCCAAATATCGCAGCTATTCTCTCTACATTAATAGAAACGCAAAAACAATTTTTAGAAAGGCAAGCAAATTCAAATGTAATTCAAATCACATCTACAAATGATACTGCAAATTCAATTCAAATATTTAAGGGTGAAATAATTGAAAATGCCCTTGAATGGCTAAAAGAAGTTGAAAGAATTTCAACTTTAGCTAACTGGTCTGACGAATTAAAATTAACAAATGCTATTTCTCGTCTCTCGGGATCTGCTAAAAATTGGCAATTAACAACAGGAAAAAAGTTTAATGATTGGATTACTTGGAAAACTGCTCTCGCCTCAAGATTCAAAAGGCGTATTACAATGCAAGAATTTTTGGCTCACCAAAGTGAACGAAAATTGAAGCATAATGAAAGTTTAGTGGATTATATTTATTCAAAAGACGCTCTTTTGGAAAAAGCTCCCTTCACCATTCCCCAACCTGACCGTATTTCTATGATCATTGGTGATATTACAGATGAAAAATGGCAAATTGCATTAGCTACTCAAAATTCGAATACGGTTGAAGAATTAATTGACAGGGCAACTGCACTTGATGCTATTCGCAGTGCAAAACAAGAACATAAGAAACATTCTACAAAATCTCAAATTAGATCTTATACATATGATGAGCAACGTCGTAAATACAATCCAATAACTGATGACGTTCGAGATATTACTTGTTGGAGATGTGGAATTAAAGGTCATGCTTCTTTTATGTGTAGTTTACCTCCTCCTCCTCCTCGTGGTTCAACCATAGCTCAACCAAGAAATACGTCACAACAAAATCAATATTCCAAAAGTCAAACTAGTGCCCAATTTCCGTCTTCTAGCAGTTTAACTAGTTCTAATAATCACGCATTAGTCGAAACCACCAGTTTGAACTCTTCAAATTCCCGCCGCAACAACAATAATCGCAACTCGACATCTGGAAGATCTACAACCGCAAATAATCCTTCCATAAATTGTATTAGAACTCAAACGAATAGGCGTGCATTAATACCTGTTATTATTAATAATGATACAGAAATTCAAGCCCTTTGTGATCCATGTGCAGATATCACAGTCATTCAAGAATCTTGTGTCCCAAGTGATATTGTCATTCACCCGTGGAATGATGGACAGTACCAAGTTGTTGACCATGAAATAAAGCCAATAGGTTGGATTTCTTTAAACATAATTGTTGGAAATGTGGAGCATATGATGCCTAAAATTGGAATCTGCACCCAGCTTCCATTTAAACTTATTTTAGGATTCGATTGGCAGCAACAAGTTCAAGCTAGATGCACTTATGACCCTAACGGCTCATTATGTATTTCTACTCCAACTTCATTTCATTTGTACGAATGTATTCATGCTTCAAAACCTAGTATCAATTGCGTCGCTCTTAATCAACCCTTACTAGATGATGTTTCTTTGCCAGAAGCCACATTCAATATAGTTTCATCCGAAACAAATCTCATCCCTAAATCCGCAGGACTTTCTACAACTCAACAAGCTCAACTTGATGCAGTAATTGGAAAATTTACTGACGTTTTTTATGCTAATGATGATAACATTGGACTATGTCCATATGTGAAATTCAAAATCGAATTACAACATGAAATACCAATTAGATGTAGACCGTACAGACTTTCAGAGCCTGATCGCCAGTTTCTAAAAACGCAAATTCAAAAATGGTTAAAACAAGGAATTTGTCTCCCTTCCAACTCGCCTTACGCCGCTCCTGCATTCATAGTCGACCAGCCTTTCCATGAAAGCACTACAAGACGAGTTGCTGTAGATTTTTCTCGCACCATTAATTCCATTACGAAGATTGATCCACACCCAATCGACCAGATGGAAGATGCGATTAAACGCACCGCAGATGCTGCAGAGGAAAATATCGAACCCGAGTCATGCATCGAATTCAATCAGCCTATTGTGACACAGAATAGCCCTTTTCAAATTCCGAAGAGCAAACGATTTCGAAGGGTGGCCAGAAAAATGAGGTGGAAGAGAGGGAAACGCAGAACTCTGTGGTCGGGAGTGAAACTCGTCAAAGAAAAGAGTAAGTTGAGACCTGGTTTGCAAAAACTTGAGTGGAAACGTGTAAAGAAGAGACTGCATAAAGAGTGGAAGACGAGAAAAACCTCTTTGGTGCAATGGGTGGATAGATTCTTCGGAAGCGAAGACCAACTAGATCTTTTAACTTTGGCTAGGGCCGAAGCGGCAAATAATGTATATGAAACACATTTGGAGAACAAGCAAAGATTTGATCTCCATCGCAGATCCCATTCTTTCACGGCAGGAGATCTCGTGTTATACGACTGGCCGAAAAAAGGAGATCACAAACTTTCTCCCATTTTCAAAGGACCATTTGTGATTGTACGTCCAGTCGGGGCCGTATGTTACGAGATCAAGTCTACGACACAGCAGAACAAATTTATAAAGGTTGTCCACGTACAACATCTTCGCCCTTACTTTAAACGAAATACACCAACCATCGAGGAAAACAGTACAGACGAAGAGACTGAGAGGTACTAAGTCGTCATCAAAAGTTATGTTTCTTTTACGCTTCAATTTTAAAATTTATTTTTGTCTATATAAATTTCATATTGAGCGGGGCCGAATGTAAGGTTCACATAAAGTGAATCGATGAAATAATTGTAATCGTATTCTTATTACTTTATGTTATAAATAACGAATGTTGGCAACGCATGAATATAGTCGGTACGACATGTAAACAGAACTATTACGCTTATTCTAATTAAATGTATATTTTCGACTAATCAGTGATTATTTAAGAACTAGTTGATCATAAACCAACCTTATAATTAGAAAGAGAGATGTCAGAAGAAAAACATGTCTTTCACTTTTTTTTGAAGCGTGAAACTCTGTCACTCATTATTTCTAAACAACTATTGAATAAAGATAAAATAAAAACGCGTTGTATTTAAATATTTATCATTCAACTGAAAGAGAAGGAAAGAAAAGACATGAATCAATAAACTATTTTCTCATCCATATTAATTAAGAAAAGAAAATCTTACCTTGTATGTTAGTATAAAAAACTTTCGGTACTCTATAAAAGTTTACTGCTATTGATTGTCAGGAGTTTCTTAGCTATTTTTCTATCATAGTTGTCTTTGATCGCAAGTTTCAAGTGTTGGTCTGAAAAATTGATTCTAATGAAAATAAATGCTACTAATACAAAATTAAAACGACAACAATGGAATTTTGTGTGAATAGAAAAATGTTTGTCTAGTAAAATATTGATTTTAAAAAACTTTTCGTGTTTTTTTTATATTTTCATGTTCTTATTTTAAAAAAAAGGTTCTCCACTTATATTATATATATATATATATATAATTCATCAATATTTCCTCTAAAGTTGTTTCTACAGTAATATATAATGTAAGTTTAAAAAAGTAAGTTATTAATATTTTTATTTTGATGTATACGAGCATAAGTACTAAAGTAAACCACAAAAAAAAAATAACTGAAGAAGTCCGTATTTCGCATTAACGCTTGAAATGTAGAACTAATTTCCAAAATAACATCAGAAAGAAACATACAATTTACAAGTACTTAATCCCAAAATTAATTGTGTAGAGCCATTGAGTCTTGTTTTAGGTAATGTATTTTGTGTATTTTTACTATTGGCATTTTTCGATTGGTATCGTAGTTATTTTTCAAATATAATATGTTAGTCTCGCATGTGTAGATTTATAAATCAAAAAATAAATATGAGTGATAGAATGTTTCATAACTTTCTGGGAAACACATACAGTTTGCGAAAAAATATTGAATTTGATAACGTTAATAGATTACGTGTAATCCATCATTGCGAAATTCAATACGCAAAAGAAACACAAAGAAGTATTCATCTGAGATGTCGATTTCGTCTTGTAAATGAAGGATAAAAAATAAAGAAAGATAGAAACTGATTGAATGAAAAGATTGATTGATTATTAGATTACAAAGTAAATAGAGAAAAAGGATTGTCAAATCATTTAGTTTAGCAACAACGTTATTTTATGCCTATTATTTATTGTTAATAGTGAGTATATATATATATCATTAACCTTTTCCCAGAAAGTAGACATACAAATAAAAACAACTTAGCAATTTATTAATTTTTTTTAAAAAAAAAAATCTGTAGTTATTTTTCAGGCTTTTACTCCAATTTTCATTTGACTTTAATATTTCAATTAAAAACAATAGTTTTTGTTAAGCTATATTTTACATTTAATGGAATTTTCTTTTACTTGATAGAAATTATTTTTATTTTGTTCATTCAGTGACTGGGGTAATTGAATTATATTTACAGATTTTTATAAGATTAGGCATTTTAAAATAGCAAATTATAGTCATTCAGATTTCTGAAATAAAACTAA
>BMAW01107005.1:0-30967 GCA_019974015.1 Nephila pilipes
ATATACATGTGACATAAGGTGAATTTCGGGATATGTTCCTGAAATTTAAAAAAATAGTGTTAGATGAAAAAATTCTAACTAATTTCCCATGAAATCTTACTGAAATGTAATAAAGAAATCCGTATAACGTATTTATAAGACAAACAGAATTTAGTTTTATTACAAAAATTTTTAATTAATGAGCAGTGAAAATTCAATCTATCGCTACAAACAACATATAAAAACTCAGATTGAAATCAGGAATAAAATTACTAATTAACAACTATTCATCCCTACTTGATAACAGGTATGCACTTATATTACGAACTAGATCAAAAATGCTATGATCCGTAGATGTGTTAGATATGTCTAACACAACTGTCGGCTTTGATTCAAATGGAGAATTTCGTTCATTATTAACGATTTCTGTTTAATTTTTTGTTGTTGTTGTAAAGTCTGTTATTAGTTGCTGTTTTTTTTTTCTTGGCTTCTCATGTTGCTTACTTAATTATTGATATCCTGATACACAGAACTTAAAATTACGTTGAAATTTTAATTCACACTGTGCATCGGAATCATGAGTATAGAAATATTGAATATTGGCACATTTCAAGCCCTCGTGAATCAAATCAGCCGTTAATAGCTGAACTTATAAAATACATTCGACGTTGCCATCATCGACTTCTTCATTATCATAAACTATCATAAATTCGCTCAAATCGTCCTTATCCAAAAGGATTTCTAGTATCAATTCTTCAATGTTATTCGTATTCATGTTTTTATAACCTTCACCATCAATTGCATTTGATAGAGTTATAATTTAAGAACCCACAGCTGATTTTTGTTTACTACGAAGCTTCTACTTTTGACGCATGCTGGCAAAATTTTTTCCAAAAAGCGTTTAAGGTCGTTCGGCTCAACTGTTTGAGGGCAAAATATGCAGGTGAAAGTACAGTACAAAATCCTAAGTTTCTCCATGCTTCCACAACAGTCAAATTTCTTACTTCCACTAAGTCTAAAACATATTTAAAAGTTTCCTTTATGTAGAACATTTTAAATGCTTCTATAATATTCTGTTCGAGTGGCTGAATCAAAGAGGTAGTATTAGGTGGTAAAAACTACCTTTGCATATTTTGGGGTTAGGGATTTTTGGGATTCGTGTTAGAACAAAAAAATCGTGTAAAAAAATTGTTGGTGAGCCGTGTTATTTCAAAATCATGTAAAAAAATACCGTGCATATAAGAATTGGAAATATATATATATATATATATATATATACGCGTGTGTATGAGTGTACCTTAAATGAAACAAGTTAAAAATAAACAAACTAGTTCCAGAAATTCGGAAGGAATTTGCTTATCTCATTATTCAAACTATTTAACATTTATGTTTCTCAAATCACTTTATCATGTCATAGACCTTTTCTAAGAAGCAGATTATTAAGAAAATTAGCTTCTCTTACAGTTATGTTTAGCAATGTACAAAATTCCTTGTTTTTTCAAATGACGCATTTGATCAAAGATCATGAATCCGAAATTGAAATTTTTAGGAATATAGTAGAGCTAAATATGGGAATATAAGTCTTTAAATATATTATTTAAAGTTTGAAAAATATATTATATATAAGAAACTATTTTTAACTCCATATGTTGCAATGAAAAACGAGTCTGATAATTCATTAATATTGCACACTATATTTCATTTTATTTACAAAACTCATGAATATAATCAAATTAGATTTTAATTTTTAAGATAAGGTAAGTCCCTATATTATGTTAGTATTAATTTTGTCACAAATTTTTATCATAATATTTTCATGCATACTAAATATCAAACTTGACGCACAAGTTTATTCAAATATACTCCTCTACATCAGAATTGACTAACTTTTTTTAGTATTTCTTTGCGCTGGTTTTTGCAATTGACAATTAAACATACTTTCGTTTCATATAATTTTTGCTTAGTTATATTATGTTAAATAAAGAAATATTTTTCTTTTTCGTAACATATAGAGTGGAACTTCTTTTCATATTTATTTCGCATGAATACTTTCCAGCATCAATTTCAATTATTTTGCAGTTCAGAAAATATTTTTTACGTTATATTTTTAATAACTTCAACTAAGATATATATATATCTGTGTTTATAATATATATATATATATATATATATATACAGGGGTTGGACAAAAATATGGAAACACCTTTTAAAAAACATGTTTCTTTGCTTAATATGGTGTAGGTAACCCGTTGGCATCCAAAACAGCTTGCAGTCTTCTCGGAATGGATAAATACAGTTCCTGTATGTGTACCAAGGGAATATTATACCATTCTTCCTGCAAAACGGTGGCAAGTTCAGATAACGATGTTGGCGGTGGATAACGAGAACGCACTTTCCGTGCCAATGTAGACCACAAAGGTTCGATAATATTCAGGTCTGGTGACTGTGGTGGCCGGGGGAGATGGGACAAATCCTCCTCGTGCTCAGAAAACCAGTCCTGGACAATGTGAGCTGTGTGAACAGGGGCTTTGTCGTCTTGGAAGACACCATCACCATCGGGGAACAAAGTTTGTACCATGGGATGAACTTGATCTGCCAAAATGTTCACATAAGTCTTGGCAGTCATGTGCCCTGACACAGTTATCATGGGGCCAGCAGAGAACCACGATATGGCTGCCCAAACCATAACAGAACCCCCGCCATGTTTCACTCTTGGCAACAAGCAGTCTGTATTATAGGCTTGAGATGGCGTTCTCCAGACGTAAACTCGGCCAGAAGTGGGAAACAATGTGAAAGAAGACTCGTCAGACCATATTACACGCTTCCACTGCCCTATAGTCGAGGCTTTATGACTTAAACACAACCTTTTCCTGTTACGGGCATTAGCATCACTGATGAGTGGCTTCTCAATTGCAGCACGGCCAGAAATTCCCTGTTTATGAAGCTCCCTTCTAATTGTTTTGGTACTCACAGGGTTCTGTAACACAACATTCATTTCAGCAGTAACTTTTGCAGCTGTGGTCTTCTTATTTTTCGTCACAATTGCCCTTAATGATCGTCTGTCACGATCACTCAGTACACACTTTCGTCCGCGCTGTGATTTAGCAGATGATGTTTTTCCGCTTTTCAAATATGCGGAATAAATCTTCGATACAGTACCTCTTGAAACACTAAACACCTCGGCTACCTTGCTTACGGAAGCACCTACCATACGTGCTCCAACAATTTGCCCACGTTTGAAGTCTGTTAACTCTGACATAATGCAATGACAACCTCACATAACAGTACTCCGACAACAACTGAACTGTTTAGCACATTTACGAAGTTGTATAGGTGGCGTTAGTAGTCAAAAACGCCAGCGCCACCTACATATTTCATTAAAATCAATCTTTCTTTTCAAACATGCATTTTACAAGGTGTTTCCATATTTTTGTCCACCCCCTGTATATATCTGTGCGTTGGACGAAATATCAAAGACTGAAAAGTATTTATTATAGTTAACTATAATGATTTACTCTTCATAATCTCGAAATAAATTAAATAATTTGCGATTTGTTTGTCCTTTAACTCTAAGCCCTCATAGAATCAAGAAAACTAGTTTAATGATTTTAGTATTCTTATATTTTTGATATTATGCTTGAGATTATGAGATACTATAGTTTTTCAATGCGTTGTACATTACTGTGCCTGAAATATAAATAAGGAGCAGAAAATTAGTCGACAGTTGACAAGAATGATATTTGAGTTTTTTCCCTACAGTCCTAATTAACTCGTAAGTACTTTGAGTCATATTTTAGTTGCATGTGCCAATTCTTTTTTTTTTTTCATGGAATAGGAAGACTCAATCCCATTTATTCATTATTACATTGCTTACTAAGAATATCGAGACCCTAACGTCATAGCTAATGTTGGGTTACTATGTCAGTGACCTAATTTCTCTAAATTATCGTTTTATAACTCTCCAATTCAGGATGAATTTGAAAATCGGTTTTATACGTTTGAAAATATATACGCTTATAAGTTAATTCTATCGATTACAAAAACAAGGCTGGTTTATATATTTTAATGTCAGTTCTTTTGAGATTGAACAAAGAAAAAACTGGAGAATTTCAAATAAATATTAAAGTAATTGTTTTATTACAAAAATTATGGGTAATTTTGAGTGAAACAACTTTATTATAACGGCTTAGAACAACAGACCGTAACGAAGCAAATAACTTTACTTCAAACGAAAAATAAGGAAATAGTTGAAATTAGAATTTTTCTTTAAAATACTTAATACAATTGAATATAAAATTTTAAAAGATATATCTGGAATCCTCTCCTATAAATTTGTGCCATAAAGTACAATATTATTACGGTTACAGAAAACATTTTAAAATTTAATTAAGTTAAAAATGCTAAAACGGTATTGCAAATATTCTTTTATTTTCGTATATTTAATTTTTAACTGAAAAAAATTGAATGTGTGATTTTTTCTGTTGGAAGTTGTTTGCATTTCTAAAGAAAATTTTATAACTCATACACATCTTACTAATTACAGTATGCTAATTAGAATATAATTACAATATACAATTCTATTCAAAAGAGTCAATTTTTACAGTAAAATGAGATATTTTCCCTTGGTGTTCATGCATGTTTATTATACATCAAAATGTAGCCTAATATTTAGTGTTAAAAGATAATAATAAAAATATTAAAAAATTATAATTTTTTTTTATTTGAATTCAAAAATGTTATTTCAATTATGTGAAAGCTGCACAAATTCACCATTTTATTCATTTTAACAATACATTTTTCTATCCGGTTAAAATATTGTTTTCTTAAACCTGTTTTAACCCCTGAAGGCTAGCAAATCTTCAATACTTTATGCTCTCTGAATTCTTGCGTGCAAGTAAGTAAAATACGAAAGGCTTTCTTTCTCATAACAACTTTTACAATTTTGAAACTCTACTTTTACTATTCAAAAAAAAAAAAAAAAAGGTGAAAGTTTTAGATCTCTAAATATTTTCATTGTTCTTTTCTTTGGATTTTATTACATAGATGTTGAAAAATGCGGAACAAATTCGCTTCTTTCCTTTCTCAATTTTCGTAGGGTGTTTAAAGCTGTTTTACCTTTCTGCTGGAAGTAATGGAATGAGTTTTGGAAATACAAATTTTCTGTTCTCTTTATAGTGAATCGGGAATTCTGTAATGAATGTTTCAGAGTATCAATATTGAAACTTCCATGCATCAGACTGTGTTTCTGGAACGCTGGATATTTTCATACGTTTGGAAATGACAGGACATGCAAAAAATACACAAGATACCCCCCAAATTATTTTCAATGTAAAAGTTCTTGAAAACTATTTTCTATATTTTTCGAGGAAAGAAGTATTTTATAAATTATAAAAGGAAATTTTAAACTTTTAGCAGTACTTTGTAACGCAGTCTAAAGTTTGGAAGTAGCTCACTGAAGTATTTCACAGCAGCATTGTTGTAATTATTTATACCAAAACAAGAGACATAAATTTGAATTCATTTAACTATATTGGACCTATTGTTTAGCTATATTATTGACCCATAAGTTTTTAGTTTGTAGATAATTTATTTTTAATAATATAAATATCCGCTCATTGAGATAAAAAAAAAAGCAGGGAATAGAATATTATACTATTAAGTAATTTGCCCATAGAAAAAAAATTTAGAATACTAAAATATTTTTATTTCAAGTACTGCATCCATTAGGATAAATACAAATACTACCATTTTTATATAGAATTAATGTTTTCTACATAAATATATTATGATTTCTCTCAGTATTGTTTAATTGAAAGTAATACCAATAATTAAAGATAAAAAGGTATGTATGTCCAATTTTTAAACGATTTTAAATATTTCCGTAAGTGTATGGGTTATCTTTATTTACGACCCAAATTGCAAGTAACAGATTAACGCATAACGAATATTAAATTGGAGAAAGAAATATTTTAAAAAATAGTAGAAAGACCTGCTCGTATTCATTAGATTTAACCAACTTAACTGATGAGTAACATATTTTATATAACAATAATTCCAAAAATTAATTTAAGATAACAAGTTGTCACTAAATTTATACAATACTTTTAATTCATCGGTACTTAAGGAATTTCTTAAAATTAAATTTGAAAAATCATATTATTTTTTTTAAATTTTTCTTTTTGGAAACAAACGAATTAAAAAAATGATCTTAATCTAAAATTTGGATTTTATAAATTAATAATTATCCAACCTAACCAATACAGTTCAAAACGAATGTTAAGTATGGTAGTTCAAAGATGGTTGGTTAGTTGTATTAATGGGGCACAATAAACAACAAGAGAGCTGTTGGTGATGGATCTCAAAATTTTAGACATCGGTCAAGTGACGAGGACGATACCTGAGGTGGCACTCCCCTCTCCTAGTTTCCACACCTCAAAATATTTAACATGCATTATCCCTGGCAACATGGTGGGTTTTAGTGGCATCAAGGCTCGAACCTAGGACTTGATGGAAACCACCGGTTACTACTCCTGAGCCATAATCACTAGGCTAGAGCGACCACATGCAGTTGAAAGAAATCGCAGATTTAATATCAGCAATTTTTTTTTTGTTTCCTTCCGAATAAAATTGTTCCTTCTTAATTATTTAGGTTTTCTTGTGAAATTGTTATAGTCCATTACTATCATTTTATTTTAATTAGGAAGTTTAGAATAAAATATATTTTCCATACAACAAAGAGATAAGTGTTTGATAATATTTCAAGTTCACCTTTCTCAAATCTCCCTTTCCATTTACTAATACGCACTTTATCATTTATTTTAAACATGGGCAGTTTGACTTTTGGTTCGCTCATGTCGCCATACAGGTTTTGCCATACTTTGGCTTGATTATCAATGCTTACGTTCATAGGCTCCTTCTTAAGGCTTCGGTGCCACGACTGATTATAACTAGATGTAAGTTTATCTCTGTGAAATATTTCGTCATTTAGACATCAAAGTTCTATGAAAACGTTCGACAATGCTGGCTTTCGTTTCATTATCAGTAGTAAAAAAGTGAACATTCATTTTCTTAAAATAATTTTGTACAGTTTTATTTTTGAATTCTGTTCCTTTTTCCATTTGCAGTGATATGGGTTTCCGTTCTCTAAAAAATGTTTCGAAACCTTTTAGTAAGCTATGACTCGTTTTATCTCTTAAGGGTATTGCCCACGCATATTTTGAAAACACATCTATACATGTTAAAAGATATTTATAACCATTATTATACTGACTTAAAGATTGCAAGTCAAATAGATCTGCTTGAAACTGTTCATCTATTCCCCCTACTATGACCCGATTCCTCTTAAACTTTCGTCTTGCGGTTTTATGTAAAGTTTAAGAAACTTAGTTTCTAACCATTGTTTGATATCTTTCTTTTTAACACGATTTCCTAAAGCTCTATACAATGCATTTACACCTCCAAAACTTGCAGGTTTTTCAGGAGTTTTATACATATATTTGATAGACATTCCTACATATGCGCGTTAACTGGTACAAGCATGCAATGAAATGAAAAGGAACGTTCAAGTACTTATATACAAGCAAAATAAATGTGGTCGTAAAACAGTATAAGAAAGAAATTCAAAATATATTCATTCAATTCATTCAAATGAAAACAATGTATGAAACAACTATTCAATTTCTAAACCTTATGGGAAGAAATAAAAAAAATATTTTCCAATTAATTCAGTTTAAAATATATTCATTCAAACTATAAAAAGTATATAAAATAATGATATCCCACAACTTCGCGCGTAAAAGAGAATAATTTATTTAAAATACATTCCTTCTAATTCGTGTGAAAAATCTTTTAATTTATTCTCAATAAAAATACTTTTAATTTATCGAGTAAAAATACTTTTAATTCATTTATTTTAATTATATTCATTTATCTAGAATAGCACTTGTATATCAACACAACGAGCTTATCGTTCCGTAAATAACAATACCAAAGATAACGAGTGGAGTGCCTTATCGATACAGTAGGTACACAATGATAACCTTATCAGTATATCCAGACCAACACAGGCCAGAAGGGGGCGGGGGGTAGTTTGACGTCACTTCCGCCCCGCGTGGACCCCGGCGGCTCTTTAAATGTAATGACATGATTTAAAGGATGCACTAGCTTTCGGTTTGCTTTATTCTTTCTTGCTTACTTCTTAGCAGTTCGAATGAGAATTTATGGATGTTTATTAGGGTTTTTGCTTTTGGTAGCAGATGTTCTCAGCTTGAAGTGGAAACAATACTGCGGATGGAAAAGCCGGTAAGTTCTCCTTACATAAATCTGATTGAGCATGTTAGGGTTACACTCCAGTGATGTATATTAGTGAAACCAAGGTCTTATTTTACTGTCCCAGACTTGGAGATTGCACTTCTTTAGTAATGAAACTATATTCCGTAAAGTCATGTCAATAACCTCATCGTATCCATGCGAAACAGGTACACCTCCATCTTAGCTGTTTGAGGGGACCACACATAATATTATACATCTAGATTCATTTCCAAACAATGATTTTTACCCTTAAATTGTAAACAAATTGTTACTAAGGGGAGAGTATCTTTTTATGTACTTTCCATCATTTTAAAAAAATTTAAGCAACTAAAACATTGTTTATTTTGTATGTTTTTTCCTGTGTTGCGTTTCCTTACACGTGTGCTCTCCATTTCACGACCATGTATTTTTGCATCACATAGATTTCTCAACTTCTTTGCTTCTTTCCTAATGTTTTGAGCAATGTAGTTCTTACCGTAGACACATCTTCATATAAAAACTCTAAACTTCCAAGGAAATTTCATCATTTTCGGGCAGTCCTGGCAGATACAAGCTGTTGCATAATAGAGATTCCAGGCATCGGCTTCGAAGATAGGGTTGAAATATATATATACAGTGAAAAACCACTATAACCATATTATCGAGTCCAAAATAATATATCATTCAAATGAGAATTATCGTTATAGAGGGAATCAATAATAATTTTTGTTCTTCCTATCAAATGGAATCACCGGGGGGGGGGTGCTTTAATGTCATTCAGTACCCTTTCGCGTTCACGCAATTAATACAACCTCTGACAATAAAGTTCGCTGAATAGTCCTATAACATTAACATAGATGAAATATTAATGAAAGGTACCTTACTGTCCTTCAAAATAGTCAACTCCCATGACAATGCACTACTGAGATCAGCTTTACATGCACATGAAACTTTGCTAGAAGTCTTTTGCGATGGAGTTCAAAAGCATCGTCCCGTTTCGTATCATGTTTGATGAGCATCGTTGTTGCTTTCGTTTAATGAATTTTCTGCTCTGATATTTTTCTGAAGAGATGATATAGGAAAACACCATTCCATGCTTTGCCGTTTAATTTCAGGGTCGTACTTGAGACACCAGGACTCATCCTCAGTAACAACATAGTTCAAGAAATTTGGTGTCACATCCAGCTTTTCGACCAAATCCTGGGAAGCCTCTAAACGGGCCTGCTTCTGATCTTCAGTCAAGTGATGTGGCCCTTTTCTCATCCCTAAATTCTGACTAACGATTTGTAGCGCGGATTCACGGTTAATCTGCAGTTCATCAACTATCGTGCGCACAGTTAATCGACGATCTTTCGTGAGTAATTTCTTCACTTTCTCAATGTTTTCATCACTGAAGGAGGTCGCCGGTCTTCCACTACGTGGATTCTCAGAAAAACTTACCCGGTCTTCTCGGAAACACGGAAACCACTCTTACACACACTTCCAGGACAGTGCTTGAACTTCTTAGTTCGAACTTCCCACTAATTTCTTTCGATGTGTCCTGTCAAACTTAAACCAAAGCTTAGAATTGATCTTTTGTTCGCTCATTTTCCTGTTATTAGTTAAGAACCAACGCACTAAACAATCCCTCTGTAAAACAAGTCTTACATGGAACACAAATAATGCTCAACTAAACAATGGTGGGGGCAGATGGTCAATACCTGTCGCTACCCAGGTTCAGCGTTTTGTTTCGCCAGTGTTGCCAGATCGGCCGTTCTGATTTCATTCATCGAAATTAATTGTCAGATGTTGTATATATTAAGGGGAGTGAGAATAAAATGTTTACAGTGTTGAGTAATTTTTATAAATCCGATGTTTCAGTGAAGTACCCTTGCCCAGGATTCTATCTACAAACGCTTATCGCATGTTTAAATAATAAACTTTAATGTACTAACTAGTAAAGCCCTAGAAAGTTTTCTGTAAAATGTTTCAGGTAGTGTAAATAAATGAAAATGCATACATAGTAATTAATTCTCGTTTACTTGCAATTCGGCGAAAAGAAATCAGATTTTTATCCAGAAATTATCTCATGCAAAAAGAATGAAATGCATTTGAAGAATTTAGATACTCCTCTGGTACATTAGGTGAGCTAGAAATAAAGTTATGAAGAGTATCATTTCAGTACACTGCTTCATTAGGAGATAAATTTGGCTTTACCGTATTGGAATCATTCTTTTTATTTACATCATCATCTTTAGACTTTTCTACTTCAGCGTTATCACTTTTAATTTCAGAATGTATGTCTTCATCTGTTACTTCCAAAAATATCTGTGTACTTCATTATCGACATTTAAATAATCATAAATAGATATTCAAACTTTTTTCTTGCTATGTCTTCGAAATCGGTCAAGGAATTATTATACAATTTTCTTCCTCAGAATATCCACAAGAAGTACCATTTTGGTACTCTTTTTCAGTTTGAAGGAAGCCAGATCTTTTCCAATAATTAGGTATAGGCTGTTGTTTCATATCGAACCTACTCCCATCAAACATTTCACATGTATGTTTTACAGTAATTGTCATGGTGTGCTTTTTCGATATGTATTAAAAATCATTTCATCCACTAACTGCTTTCCATAATATCATTTGAAGCATTTTATAATGCCCATATTGAGAAGCTGTAGAACTGCAGTTGAGTTTGGTAGAAAGAAGTAAACTTCTACACTTTGCAATTTTTTAATGGGCTTATGTGCAGAGTGGTTATCAATTAAAAGAGTATGTTTCCCTTCCTCGATCTCATTATTTAATTTCAAGAACCATTCACTAAATATTTTTGAAGCCAACCAAGCTTGCTTGTTCTCAGTGTAGTCTACTGGCATGCTCTTAATGTTTTTGAAACATCTCGACTATAAGGATCTTTCGACTACTAATGGAATTAATTTATCCTTTCCCCACATATCTGTACACTGTCATACTGTTAACCTCTGTTTGGATTTCTTGCTCCCTTTATTGGTTTCTCCTTTGAAGCTAATGTTTGTTTAGGTAACATCTGGAAAAATAATCCAGTATCATCTGCGTTACAGACATTTTTAACGGAGTATTTTGGAAACATTTTACACATTTCTCTCTGACGCCATGTGCGCACGTCATTCAGCGTCACTGAATTTTTTCACCCATAGACAAATATCTCATGTTCGTCTCGAAACTTTGTTAGTCATCCATTGCTAGCTTTGAAATCTAGATTCCTCATCCTACACGCAAATTATCTGGCTTGCTAGATAATAATTGTCCCATTTAAAGTTGCATTTAAAAGCCCCTTTTTTCTCTAAACCTTTTTTAACGTGGCAGCACCTATTTCGTCATGTAAAGTTGTCTTTATCCTCTTCCGTTGCGGATTAATATCATTAGAGTACAAAATGTTTTCAATTTTCTTCCGTTTCTTTAAAATATGCAACAGTCAATTGTGAAAATCCATATTTTTGCAAACGGAGCCATTTTTATCAATCTTCACTAAACAAACTTTAAAATAAACGCAAAACTCATGCATAAATTAATCAAAATCTTCTAGCATAGTACGAGAATAATTCCCTATTCTAATTAATGTAATTGTCACAATTTATTGAAGGTTAAAATTCTTATGGTACTGTAGTGTATATAAAATAAGATATTATAAAGTTTATTCTCAGATACATCAAGGTTTTATCTATTACTTCTGGTGAAATGAATCCTGGACGATATTTTGAAGAGGGGTGGAGAGGGGACTAAGGCTTAATGTTGTGATCACCAGGAAATGTAAGCTTCGATTCAGTTTTTCGACAGAGAGTGTAACTTGAGAATCTAAGTCAACAGTCAAACTACGTTTTATCTAGACTTTCTTTCTATACCATTTAATTCGTAGACATCAGTTGGACTTTGAAAAAAAAAACATAATAGAGGGAATTATTGCGATGGAAGGGAAAATATTACCATCGTTGTAGAGAAAACTATTGTTGTAAGGAATATCATAACACAGAGAACTGCTTTACATTAATCTGAAGGAAATTAAGCCAGAACCATTATATATATATATATATATATTATAATACCTTATTTAGGTATATATATAAAACCAGGCGTCCTAAGCGTTCCTGTACAGACAATTAGTGAGTTTATTTTGCAGAATCAGACACATTTATAGTTAGCAATTATTTTACATTGTTTACTTCAATGGTGAAAAGTACGTAAAACCAACTATGAATCTATATTTACAATAAGTGTTCCTAATTTCTACCCTTTTATTCGAGGTAAAGCTGAACTAGTTTGCTCAAATATTGAGAAATATTTTTCAAGGTACTGGGAGTGACTTTTTGAATTTTATCTTAGAATGTATTTGTTATCAGATTATCTATTGTTTCAGGATTATTTTCGTAAAAAGTACCTTTTTACATATTCCACATAAAAAAGAAAATGATCCTCAGATAAGGGAATTAATCCCCTTAAATCAAAGGAAACGATGCAAAATGTAATAAGCATAATATAACCATAGTCGTACTCTAAGAATTTCTTAGAGCATCAACTCATTTTAGGAAATTTCTGGCCATCTCTTTTGATCTGAGCATTCTCTGACTTTTTCTGTGGGAATATGAAAAAAAATAAAGTTTATGAATATAAATCAGAACATGAAATGATCTGAAAATTAAGATATTTCTGAGCAGATACAAAAAAATTTTTCCCTTCTCTCGAAACATGTTTCATAAAATATGCATGAATCAGATATTATTCTCTTAGAAAGAAGCGAATATTTTCAAAATTTACTGTAAATGTCAGATATTTTTTTTCCTATACTATATTAAGATATTAAAAGCACTTTTCACCTCTATTATAAAAATATATTCTTAAGGTTCATGGATTTTGTATGATAAATTGACAAAATCTCAGTACTGGTACTCTTAACATTAATGAAATATAACTTAAAAACTTTAGATAAAAATGCATAAATTTCTTCATTAACTCAATTTTTATTGAAAATGAAATACAGCCCTTCCGATATTATGAAATATTTCATTAAGGTTCCGTCTACCCGCCATTTTGATTTCGTAGAAGTAATGTTAATCCCATGAAATTTCTGCTTTAATTCTTACATCTTTACTATTTGAATGCAATAAAGAGCAAAAAATAATGAATGCTTTTGAGGAATTACTTATTCCTTCCGATAATTATAAAAATATTTTTACCCGTATTTTAGTGATCATTTGCGAGTTTTACGTTCTTGTATTTTTTTAATACTTTTTTTTAAAAATCTAAGAGAAAAATTTAATTCCACATAAGCATTTATAATTTTCTTTTCTTTCAGATGCACTCTATTTCATTCAAATAGATCAAATAATAAAGGCGTAAAAATCAATGTCGAAATTCCATAGAATTAGCATCACTTCCTCGAAATCAAAATGGCAAGTAGACTTGAGCCTAAATAGTAAAGATAGATTTAGTTTGAGTTGGTTTTATAAATATCGCACTAGATGTAACACGAGGGTTATTGGATATGAACTTCGTAATTTTGAACCTCAGTCAAGTGATGAGGACGACAACTGAGTTGGCATTCCCCATCCTAACTCATGCGTCAGGCCAACCGGAGGACTTTGAGCCTCTACAGATTCAACGCGCATTAGCCTCAGCTACCGACGGTCTTTAGTGGCCTCAAGGCTCGATCTATGACTGGCTGAGAAAAGCCGCCTGCGAGTCCCAAACCTTGACCACTCCGCTACCACTTCTGCACCACTAAAGATAGAAGAAAATTAACTAATTAAATAATAGTAACCATAGGCCTTATTAAAAGAAGTACATTAAGAAATTTGTAATACGTGTTTTACTTTATTGTTTTTGTATATTGATTAAAATTTATGCGAATTAATCAATTATCTAAGGTACTAAGACTTGAAAGATGCATCAATTACAAAATTTAAAGTAACAAAATATAGTGTTTTATTGTTTGAGACTGTATTAAGCATTATATAATGTACTGATTATCTTAAATATCAAATGTTTTTTTTTATTCCACTGTATGTGATTTTTATGAAAAATATTATTTATGAACGAAATAACTAGACATAACTTAAAGCATCAATTATGTCTCTAAAGTAACAACTATTACACTATTATAAACTTAGAGATAATCTTTTTATTTTAACAACTTTTCAGTACATAAAATATTTGTTTGTTTATTTGAAGTAAATATTTATTCAACAAAATCTAACACAATATACATACTGATACATTGCTCTATTTTACTTCAAATTAGTATTATTTTGAATTTTTAGATTTAAATGATTGTATCATGTAATCTACTCCGACCAATGATCATAATAATAATTCGTGATAATTAACCTTAAAAGAGATATGATTCTGATCATAAAATTGTCTAAATAATTTAAATTAATGACTCAATTTAATGAGTTTATGATTGATTTATCAAACGACCTTAATTTTCTAACAAGAGATTTTGGAATACATACCTGGGGATAAAGGAGTCAACCTTAACCGCTTGTTCATTGCACTGCGTTTACGCGTAATGCGTATGTGTGTGGGATTAAGGGACTTATTAATTTTTACTGTGAACTTGACTGAAATTTTCAGTACGAATACGTGGAGAAAATATTTCTTATGATAACATTTTGTCATTTTTGATGGAAGTATCACAAAAAGTATAAATTAAACAAAATGGTCTTTACTTACAAAATTTCATTAATGATTCTACAGCATGTTTAAATAATATCAAATATACTTGCAAACCATGAGTTTGACTGATTTTATTATCGTGGCTCTAGAAGCAACACGACTGCTGTTGGCAAATAACCTGTTGCCAACAGCAGTCGTGTTGCTGCTGCCAACAGCAGTCGTGCCCAGTGAAGATGCAATCCGTAAACGAAATGCAAATGTATTTCTAAAATTAATTTCATCTATTTCAATGTTGTTGTATTACATGAATATGGTCGTCTTATCAGTAAAGGAAATCTAAAGCAACATCTGATTGTCACTCATAATACTTTCTTTTCTGATGATCTACCTCCGAACATAACGCAGTTAAAAAATAAAGATAAATATTTCAAGCACAGTATCAAAAGTCCAGTGACCATGTATTGAGCTTCATAACCCGTAATATTGATTTTGTAATCCTAAAAGCAACTTGATTCATCTCACGCATAAAATGTTATACAAGAAAAAAAAAATCTTAATCTTGTTTTTCAAAATATTTAATCATACAATTTTTCATAAAGGAATGCCAGTCTTTCAATAGAATATATATATATATATATATATATATATATACATATATATATTGTATTTTAGTTTTATTGCAGTTTTCTAGCACACAAAACACCTTAGAATCCCTAGTAGGGAGCTATAAAGACATATAGAAGACTTACATGAAATAACTTCCACTTGAAAGAAGAAATAGGATAAAAGAAAATAAAAAAATCTGTTTCTGACATCTTTTCTTTTCATCTGAACTAGTATTTTAAAAGAATTTCTATTCTTTATTGTGAGACCTCCGAGCTATTTCAAAGAAAACAAATATATGAAGGATTAAAGAATGGAGTGTATCAATTTCAGAATGTACAAAATTCGATACAAATTCGTTGTTTACTGTGTACTTCAAAAAGCTAAATATTGTTTATCTCTAGGATATTTCTATTTTTTGATCAAATAGTTTATTAGCAATAATAAAAGATGCATGAATTATTTGATCAAAACACACATCAAATCTATTATACACATATTTTCAAATTGCAATAATGTAATTAGGTTAATCTCATATATGCATAACTCCTGTAATGTAATAACATAATATCAGATGCATAAATTAAAGGAAATTATAATTCAAAAGAGGCTAAAATATGACTGTTCGCAATTTTCCTTAGAGAGTTTGGGCTTGCATTTATATGATTTTAATATAAAAACAAAGGATTTTTAATACTTTCTAATTTTGTTTTTTATTGAGAAATATATGTTCGATTTGAAAATGTCTTACGAAAATGTGTGTGTGTGTGCATTTAAAATAAATAGTATTGTTTTCATATGTTATCAATTTTTGCCATTCTTTTAGAGTTACAGTGCATACCAATTTTGAAACGGTAAATTAACATATGAAATTAGAATTATTGTGGAGATTCATTTGTGTGTGTGTGAAGAGTGTTTTCAAGATATTCACTAATGTTAATAATTAGTTACATTGAGTGAACATCAATCACCATGCAAAAAGCAAAGTTGTCCAATTCAAAATGAAGCTTTTTTATAATGGATTCCTACTTAAATAATTTTATCATATAACACAATGAATGAAGCTTGCTACTACTAAGTTCTACTACAAGCCATGCCACCGAGCTGAGAAAATGAGACGGTTGCTGAAGTGAAGTGAAGATCGGAGCAAAAAAATGAAATACATTACGAACTGAACTTTCGAACTTATCGGTCACGTATATTTTCTTTGAGCAATATAATTGTATTCTAATTTATGTTTCATATTTAATATCTGTAAATAATTTTATTTTAATATATCACTCTCCAAAAAATATTAACTATCTGGATGTCCTTCTTTCAAGTAGTTACTGTCTAGAATTACTGGAATAATTCAAATTGCCATTTAGGATTTTGAAGCGGAATGGCAGATTAATTCATCCCGCCTTTTGAATTCGAAAGAGAGTTAAGCGTTTTGCCTTGTTTATTTTCGTATATAGTATAGATTATATATATTTTACAAATGGTAAAGAATTTCAGAATGAGAAGAAACAAAACGCAAAACACATTTGGTAGTAAAATTTTCTGAACCTTCTTATATTTTGTAAGTGTACTAAATTTTCCTCCTTACTTTCATAAAATAAGCACAACTGGAAAGCTATATAATCAATGAAAATTTTGAAGAATTTTTGAAGAAGAAAATTAAGAATTTTTTTCTAAATGAAGGGAAAAAAATTGGGTTCTTAGAGAAGACCTTTGATACATATAATCTGCTAAATGCATAGATTAATATAATACTATTAAAATATTATTTCAACATAGGTTTCTAAGCACAATAATAATAATTTATTTTTTTTTAAGTTCGAAGATTTCAAAACAATGTACTCAATAAATCCAGAAGAATTAAAAAGTAATTTGAAGGAAACGAAACCAGATAAATATCATGTATGAGTGTGAAAAAGAAATTATTGAGATTTTATTGGAGCATTGAATGTGTTTAGGAGATAAAGCTACGTAACGCAAAACCATCAGGCACATATCAATACATATGAAAGCAATTATTTGTCGTGCATTGTTTTAAAAAAAGAGTGGATGTTCCCGTTTTGTAACATGTATCAAACGGTAAAAATTACCTTGGTAAATTAGTGAAGAAACTTCCCTTTATCAGGCATCGAACTTATTCAATAGGATAGATAGGAAGGAAAACATTTGTGTCTATTTGTAGAAGTGAGATTTACAATGTTTGTCTTTTTTCCAGGGTTTTGGATAAAGTTACTCTTTACTTTTGCATTGAAATGTTAATAAATGTGTATATAAATCATGAATTATATAAATGCTTGTTCGGTCTTCCAGAATAATATGATAATAAATTTCTACCTAGAGTGATAAAAATGCATGAAGGTTGTTTAGAGTTGCTGTATTTTAAAGACTGTAATTTTTATAAAACTCAGTTGATCAGGAAAGGAATTTAAAGTTAAAACTTTCAAACATACAGATACATTATATATATATAGAGAGAGAGAGAAAGAGAGAGAGAGACATCTTGCAGAAAGATGTGGAAAAAAAAGCCCATCCTAAGTTAGAGAATGTTCCCAGCAACCTGTACGAGTCCGTATGCATGCCTGACTTCAGCGAATTCTTTTATCGTTGAAATTTTTTGCATCTTTAATCATTTAACTCTTTTGTAATTTGGATTTCCCAATTCAGCCTACCAAGAATTATAGATTTTATTTTTGTAGATTTTATCGCTGAATTTTTTTACATCTTTTAATCATGGACTCTTTTGCAATTTGGATTTCTTAATTCAGCCTACCAAGTCGCAAAGGGGGAAGGTTGGTACCATTAAACTAGTTTAACCCCGCTTATTCGGTCCTCAGCCCGATATTGCTTTTTGACTTGCTGGGTTTCATATTTTCATTTATTTTTCTTTCACTGTTACATTTCTTTCTGGATTTTTGTCTTTTTTAGATATTTTAAATTATTATTTCGTGAATTTTCAGTATATATATATATATATTTATCAAATAAACTCAAATTCTCTTCCAACTGTTATAAGTCACATCTTCTTTCATCATTTTAATAATATGTGATTTTAACGGCATCTCTGGCTATTTTTGCTAAAGGAAATTAATGAATGTCCTTTCGAGTCGCAACACCAAAAAAAGTAAACATTTTTAAAGACATTAATTGTATATTGTCCAAAATATTCATAAAAGTAAGTAATAAGATTTGTACTCTCTTAAAACCATTATGAAAACTGATCAAATAAATTATAATAAATGATTCATGCTTGACAAAGACTGCTTTTCGGATTAGTTTTTTCAAGCAAACATTAAAATGTTCTTTGGCCTGACATTTGTTTTCAATGAATATTGATCACTTGATTAAAAGTTCCTTAATTTAATGAAGTTAACACTGGTGTTAGAGAGGCTTTTACATTTTAAATTTTTTTGTTACTCAACAAGTGTTAGTATGTTTATATCTGTATTGACTAAATTGTACTTTCGAGCATTGGCCATACATTGGCTGATGCATTCCTGAATAGGTGTAATAAAACATTCTTATAACAGTACTTTGTAATACAGGAAAATCAACAACATTGTGTTAGCAATTGCAACATCATAATCATTTAAATGTTTATTAATTAATGATACTGTTAATTTGTTTTTTCTGTCAGATTTTAAGACCTGTTCAGATTCCGCTTTGAGAAAAAAACTTGTATCTCTTTTTTTGTATGTTCCCAACACTCACATACACGTACTGTCACAAATAGCAATAGTATTGCTGAAAGACAAAATGAAATTGAATAAAAATTACAACCCTTGAAATTTAGTTCTATGAGCACTCCAGATGTTCAATTGAGGGGCTATGCAGGTCTAGGAACTCATTCATTAATAATTTTCTGGTTTGTAATTCTTATGAAATCTAATTATATCCAAACAACTCTTTCTGGATACTTATAAAGCAGGACATAATTTTATCATCCTGTCGCAAAAATATAAGTAAAAGAAATACCGTTTTAAATTTTAACATTTTTTGCACTCTTAAGTACATAAACTGAAACATATATGACTGTTATAATAATTTAAATGACACGCTAGATATACTGTCAAAACTAACTTTCGTAAAAATACAGATAAGAGCTCGTTTGGAATTTTAAGGGAAGATTACATATTGTGTGAAAAAAAGAAAGCAAAATATTAAAGAAAAATTCCTGTTTCATGTTTCAGAAGAGAGAGCAAACATTTATGTTGAATTTTAAGGGTAATGAACTAAAATATCGCTGCTTTGTAGTGCATGGAAAAGTGAATTTTTGAATTTAATGCATAAATATTTATCTTATTGAAAATGCTTCGAAAAATAAAAAAGTAATAATAATAACGGGTATAAGTAGGCATATGCATCAGATTTATTTCTTATAAAATGATGGACCTGCATATCTTTATTTCATTTTTATACTATTTTACGATCAAAATATGCGCGCAAAGTTATGCTCATTCTATATGTTAAACTACTATTCTTAGGTAAGGAACATTTCTAAAGTATACCTTTATCATTGTCTTCTAATTCATTATATATAACTAAAATCTCTCTTAAGGAGAAAAAGTCACTCTGTTAGAAATTTTAACATACTTCTAATAAACAAAAGAGACAAAAGGAGGAATTTAAGGAAGTCATCCAATAAAATCCAATCTGAATTCGGCTACATTATTAATATTAAAATCTAAATTCTTGGTATCAATATTTCAGTTTAACTATCCTTTCTTTAAGAAATTTAAAATCATAGCAACATCCAAACAAAAATGAAGTTATCCTATTTAAGCATGTTTAATGGATTAATTCTTAAGTAAAATGGTACATTTTCGCCTCATAAGGAAGATTCATAAGAATGAATCTATGTTCTCTACGAAATATTTGAATCCACAAAAATACTAATTCCATTTGAAGTAAGTATAGAGATGGATTTTGTCTTTTTTGAGCTGTTATGTTCATTTGACAATTTTTATGCGTGGCATAAAAGAAACTCTTGTGAAAAATTGTAGAGATTTTGCTCTTTTCGTCTGACGGGGAGAGGGGTGATTTCTCTCAAAATGACTATTACTATGTGTTTCAGAAGTATATCCGAGGTAAAAAAGGAAAAATACAAAACATATTACACTGCTCAGTCTGTTTTCAATAATTATATTTTTACAACTCCTGCATTATGTAGAATGTATGACCATATAAGAGTAAGGAAAATTTTAAAACACCATGAAAAAGATGAACATGATACAAGATAGTGATTTACTTTTGAAATAATAATGCACCAAAGCCATTGCATAAAATGAAACTGTGTCTGAGGAGAATACATAATTTGTGCCTACACCCTAATCCTTTGGACATAACGATTAGCATCATAGACAATCTGGTGATGATACGAATGTCTCTTCTCTCTTCACATTAAATTGTGTTTTAAGGCACAATTGATCAGAATGGTAATGGGACGACCCTTTAGGAAAGTTATTGCTAACTCCATCCAAAAGATCTATTGTATCAATTTAATACTTCCTAATGGTCTTAAGATCATAGTAGATTGTATTTAACAGGTTTCTGCCAAAATAAGCTAATTAATTTAATCGCTGATAAATGCAGACAAGGTGCAAGCGGATATGGATAGGATTTAGTTTTACTTTTGTTATTGTGGGAATTGATCGAACTGAATCCTAAGCTCCCTATCTGAAGGCGGCTAATTTTTTCAAGGATTTAAAAACATTTCATAAAATTGAAGAGCTTTCGTTAATACGGCCACCACTTCTTATTTTTGAATATATCTTCTGGCTTCCTGCTTGCAATAATTATTGCTGATTCGACTCTTATTAGAGAGACATTCTATTCAACAGTTTTCCTTAGTGAGGGTTACCACTCAACTCTGTACCATATACCTTATTATCCATATTTCTAGTAACGCAAATAGCGAAAGTACTGTCTTCTGGTAAAATAGTTGGGATTCATTTCTCTCAATTCCACAATCTCAGTAATCTATGCGTGAGTTGCTTCGAACATTGCAATAAACAAAATAAATAGAGAAAAACCATATTTGAAAAGAAAATGATTGATACAAAAAGATATTTCGAAAAGGATTAAAAAATAGAAAAGTTTTGATCTCAGATTACAACTCTTTCAGATCATAGCTTTATGTGGTAAGCTTAAGTAGAGGTTGATTCAGGTTCTTCGTGATTTCCAACTTTTGTTACGTAGTGCGAGAATGTGGCTTTATCTTAACCGCTTTGTAAAATCTTAAGAAATTAGGTTCTAATTTCTTAGGACTCCTCATCGCTAGTTTTTTTTTTTATTTCTACTAAACTGATGATTTTGTAGAGTGGAGCAGTTTTATAGCATTGATTTTATTTTTAATATTTCAATCTGTTCATTGGGGTCTCTGCTCTCTCTTCTGAATTACTTAATGCAGGAATAGTTTGTCAATCGCTTCATTCAGTATTTGGAACGGTCTTGTTCCTTAACCTTACGTATGTTATCAACTATAAAGGAGGGAGTTTAGAGAATCTTTTGATGCTGCTATTAGTAATTCATTGAACGTCTGATATGTAACTGAGCTATTTCTTTGAATCGTCGTTTGACCATTTTACAAACACTGAAATGAGAGTCACATTCCTTCCCATTATTCTTGGCACTCTTATGACCAATTGATCTTGGCACTCTTGTAATTTGTATATGGTGAAGAACATATACAAATTTTCGTAATAGCCTTGAGTCTTTGGAGGTAAAGAAAATACTTTATGGAGGATATTTGCTAAATGAATTCTAACGACAGCTTGTTGGATCTTTTGGTTTTGTAGTTCCTCTGTTGCTAATGTTGATTTGAATGGGTATATTCCAATAAATATCTGGTGATGTCATCTACCACGGACAATATGAGCTGTTATGTCTTAATGTAACCGACAGAGGAACTATAAAATCGAATATAATATGTTTTCAAATAAATATTTCCTCTTGATACTGGAAGGTCATCCTCTTTGCCTTTTTTTTATTTCATCGAATTTGTTTGGCACAGTTTATTATGTTCTGGGTTTTTTAGTAAATTATTCTTTGCTATCTAGATATGAAAGTCTCTTTTCAACAGTGATTTATTCTTCTGTACAACAAAGTGTCTTTATTAGCGGTTCCTAGGAATAATTACTACTTTCAGCACTGCAACAACAACCATGAATTTATCACCTCCATTCTGTTCATCTTTTATAAGGTAAACAACTCTGATATTTTTCTGAACTTGAGATTTTAGAAAATGAAACTACTCTTCAGCTTCTTGCATGGTCGTGATTTTAAAAGTAATTTTACTTTGGAAGGAGGGGACCATGTACACAACAATTCTGTTCGATAAGTTTATATGCCTCATTGATTGATTTGGTGATACCATATTTTAATTCTTTGAGTAATAATGCTCATCTGGCTATCTTCGGAAAGTGGTAAGTTTCATTTGTGGTGATTTCATGTTCAAACCTTTCGAGTAGTTATGCTCATGTGGCTATATTACGAAATATATATTTCGATCTCTTGTATCGTCATCAAGAGTGCATCATATTATGTGACTATTTTGGTTTTTGTAATCAAAGGTAACTTCTAAACTTCATCAAAGCTTGATATTGGTTCTTGTTTTAGTGTAATGTGCTTACTCATGTAGAATAAAGAATGTAATTGTGCCTTACCTGAGTGTTTTAAATATACTGCTTCAAAGTTATGGTTGATAGCGTTCGTACGAAGTTCAACTGAATTGTTTTTTGGTAACATGTTACTCTATATATTAAATACAACTTTCATCTTTCGGTTCATGATTAAATCAAATTGAAACTTAACTCATGGATCTAGCAATGATTGTTTTATTTACATACAGCTTGAATTGATGTCAATTGAGCTTGCTTAGTTGCAAAATAAAAGTTATTAACTTTTATTTGAAATAATACTGAATTTATTTTCTGGTATTAATATTTTTTCTGGTGAATTTTAAGTAGGTATGGTTGTATATAAAGAAAATATATGATAACTTGTACTGAAAATGCATTTTACTCAAAATCATTTTTTTTTTTTTTTTTTTTGCATATTTTGAAAACTCCAAAAATGACAACTCAAAATATCACTGTTAAATTTCTTTGAAACATTGTAAAATATTTTCAATTAATGCTTTCTAGGGCTTAACTAAAATAATTATCACAAAAATATTTTTTTATATTATGGTCTATTAATTGTATAACAACGTTATAAAATATGGAAAATTTCTTGTAATAGATCTTCGACTGGCTCTGAAATTTTTATTTATTTAAGTAGCCAAAAGATTTTAGTTCAAACCCTAGATATATGCATAAGGTTTATTTTAATGCTAAATTTATATAAATTAGGTTAATAGATTTTTTATGTAGCATTCTGGAAATGTTTCTAAAATTTCTTCAAAATTCTCTTTAAATTTGTTAATTTTCTGAAACTTTATAGAAAATATCAGTTTGACTTACCTTATTTATATTAAACTGAAGTTAAAAAGTATATAAATTTTTCTCTAAGTAATTTTTTTTAAAAAAAGTACTCTGAACGTATTCGTGTATCTTAATTCAACATTCTGTTCCTCAAATGACCAAGAAGTTCATTCTAAATTTCTCAATATAGTATAATTCGATAAAATGCTTCATCCATAATCAGAAGATATTGAGTTTATACTTCCACTAGTCGTATGCAGATGACATTCCATACAATTATATAAACCGTTATTATCCGTTTGAATGATGCATGTTTCTTAACACATTATTTAATTATAAAAAAAATAATCAAAAAAACTTTAAAGGTGAATAAACATTTCGTCTTAAATTTCTATTCCATTATTTTTCTTCTGGTAATTATTTTAATCCTCCACAATGTAGCTTTTGATATTTTATTCATTTGAATTGATTTTAAGGTATTTAAATATATATTAAAAATATTTCTAAAATTTTATAATCATCACTTATTAACTTCTATGTCTCTCATCATTTGCAAATAATACAAAATTTAAAATCATTTATACCACTGAGGGAAATAAGAGTTAAGAAAATATATTTAAAATATAGAAAAAAAGAGTTTTATTATTCCAGTGTTTTTAGTAAACAAACTGATTTATAGCAGTTTTACTATTTCAGACTGGGACGTTGTTACTAGTATTTCGACTGGAAAGAGCAATAAAAAATACGAAGTATAATGTTATATTAGACGAAAAGTACATTTAAAAGAATACAATAAATCAAAAAATAAAGTTTCGGGTATAAAAGTGTACAAAAGATTCCAAGACAATTCTTTTCTCGTTTTACAATATACGTAACAATTGGAGTTTCACTCAAGTTCCAAGTTACATTACATATCTAAGAAACAAATGGAAAAGGCTATCTCAATCCAATATTTGTGTCAAAATCTTAAAATTATCTGAATAATAGAAATATATAGAAATATTTGTCTTTATCCTTCTGGATATAGGTTTTGGCGAAAAGTATCGAGAATTTATTTGAATAAATAAAATATGCGCTATATATGGTATAAAAAAAATAGTTTCTGCTTTTTTTTTTTTTTAAAAAGAGTTAAAATAAAAAAAAATTAAATCTTTATTCGTATGTGTCATTGATAATTTAATATTACAAATAATGATAATTAAAATTAAATTCCCTCTTAGGGTTGTCAATTTGCGATAAAGAATAACATTGACGTAATTTTTAATTAATTCTAAAGAAATAAAATATTGATTGCCAAAGATTTTTTTTCACTGTGTTACAATTTTTATACATATCAAGACTTTGAGTTTAATGATATAACGTTTACATAAAAAAAAATCATGAATTTAGTTTTTTATTCAGAAAATAGTCTAATCATAATTTAGAGCCAACGACTTTTGTAAGAAAATGTAAATATTACCTTGGACAATTTGCATATTTGGTAATAAAGATAATAATGTGCTAATGCAAATAAGTTATTTTAAATGACTTACTTGCTTTGAAAATTTGGTGAATGATTAAGTCATAATTTAATTCAATAAACTTAACATAATTTTAAAATGACGTGTGTAAAACATTTTTACTTAAAATATTATTAAAATTTACTTAAATCTACCTACATTTTTGACAAATCACATTTTGTTTCCTTTATTTCATATTTCTAAACATTGAATTATTAATTTTTCATTTTTCTATTCATAAATTATACATTAATTTATCTGGAAAAACAAATAAAGTAAATAGATTCAATTTTTTTGAAAAAATATGTCTATTTTCTTATATGATTTCTAAAGGATACCCAGTTGTGTGCGTGAACTTACCATTACTTAAACTATTACATTTATCATTTTTGTAATAATTAATTTCATTATTATTATCATTCCCATCATTAGTCATAGGGAATATTATGATTTAACACTTATTCAAATTGAAGATATACACTTGAAATTTTAAAAGTAATATTATTTCTTTTTATACGGAAAAGTATATTTTTCTGCGCAGAATATATGGCTTATCTAGAGTTTTCTAAAGCGACATTATCTGCAAAGAACAAAGATATAACTACAACTGACACACATATTTTTATATGTATATATTAATTAACCTTTTACTGGAAAAAAAATCTAGAAAAAACCGACCCCAAAACATAGCAAGTAAGGTCAAAATGTGGTGTAATTTTCATTAAAACAATAGTTATACATACTTCTGCAGTCCCCCCATATCAATGTCATTGAATATATGTGACCACACTAAAAACCACAGAATTAGAATCAAAACCCATTTAAAAGAAGCGTTGCAAGAAGAATGGACTGAAATATTTTTAAATACAACCAAAAAGTTGGTCAAATTAGTATCATGACGCTTAGCGGCCATGATAATAGCCAAAGGACGTATTGATACTTTCTGATACTACTGAATATTGATACTTTCTGATACTACTGAATATTGATACTTTCTGATACTACTGAATATTGACACTTTCTGATACTACTGAGTATTGATACTTTCTGATACTACTGAATATTGATACTTTCTGATACTACTGAATATTGATACTTTCTGATACTATTGAATATTGATACTTTCATTGTGTGCGAGATATAACAAAATTTTCTCTGGTGCTTTCGTACTTTTTGAGGAAAAATCTGGACATGCTAATTTAAAATGCTTCTAAAACTTTTCGTTTCGGAAATTTTCCATTGATTGTTCCTTATTCTTACTTAAAATGAAACCATTTATTACGTGTAAAAATAAAAACATGTTTGCATATCATGATAATGTGTTATTTATATGGAAAAAATTATTTATCAAGTAAGAGTAAGGGTGTACTTTTATTTGTTTGAGCATTGTATATCCATATATATATATATATATATATAATGATTTAACTTTAATTTAATAGCTTCACTGAGTAAGAATTTAATTTTTCCAATTCTCTAATTCGCGCGCGTAAGTAAAGAATTCATTTATATTTCTTGATATAATTCTAAATAGTTCTTTTAATTATTACATTATTAGATCACGCGCTCATAAAATTTGGTTAATCCGCTTTCCCATGGTCGTAAATCTGTCAAAAATAATCCCTACCAGACTTTCTTTCAGTAGCGGAATTCCCTAGAAATCCCTACACATAGAACTTGAGAGACCAAGGGACTGACAAATTGTCCCAAGAAATTCCTACCATGAAACTAAAAATACGGAGAAAAATGCATCTCTTCTGTTTCGCTCTACTGCTTTTTTCATATAGTATTGCGCTTCGGCTTTGCTGGCCGAAGCCGCGCTGTCTTCATCACCATGTAATGCACACTCTTTCTTAGCTGAATAAATAAACAGCCATGAATTTTAAAAGTCGTATTTTTATTTACTTTATTAAAAGTTTTTTAAGTTCCTTATATATATATACAAACACACACACACAAGCACACACATATATGTATATATATATATACAATCAACTTCTAGATGAATCAATAATTTCCTGGAGATGTGGTTACTATCCGGATAAATTTGATAGAGTGGTATTATATATTTTTGATACTCAAATTGCAATTCACCTCTTTAGTTAAACTATTCTGCCTTCACAGAGGGAATCTTAAGTGTCGGCAATATTTGTAGGAGATGTTTTCTGAGATGCACGTGTGGTGCTTCAATGAATACCTGGTCACTGTGGTATTTTTTGGAAAATTCCTTCCGATGGTTTCACAAAAAAGAAGTCCAGGTTACTTAAAACAAGACATTCGGCGCTTTTATTCCATTTTATAAGGCAATATATCAAGTAAGTTATTGATAAATTTATGAATTACTAATTCAAGATAGGATAAAGTTAAGCGCAAGAGGCCTGAAAGGATTTTAATAATTCTTAGTAATTCGCGGCTGATAGCTGTTATTTAATTCGCATCCTAATCGCATTGGAATCCTTACGACCCATGATCGTCCTTTATGTAATTCGGCAAATCCAACAAATACGCAATCCTCCTTTGATATGCATCACTTCAATGTAACTCAAAATGACACTACATTAGCGTAGTATAGAACATTTGAGGCAATAACATGGGTAACTTCTTTTATCTCTTCTAATTTTTATATTTGTATTTGCCGTGATATAGATAATCAAAAAAAAACTATCCATATCCAGTTTAAAAATGGAGAAAATTACTGTCACAAATGTATTACAATTCTGTACTGACTAACTGTTTAAAACACACAGCTAGATTTTAGACACTTTTAAAATGTAAGCTTTTAGATAATTCCGATTTTTAAATAGGCTTTATATTAATCAGAGTATGTATATTTCCCAATTTAAAAGCAAATATTCGCAAAATATCGATTCAGTATAAAATATCAATATGATGAAGCATAATTTATACTAGATACTTGTAGTTTTTATTAAGAAGAACAATAATAAAAGTTATGTTTCATTTTTTTTAAAAAAAAGGAACTTATATATATATATATATATATATATATATAATCGAAATACCACTGGCTAACTAATGACGAGATCTCTAAGACTATACGACTGATTGACTTGAAATTTAGCTTAGTTACTCATTTTACGATGTAGACGCTCACTAAGAACGGATTTTACGGAAGTCTTATTCAAAATGTAATTTTTTTCCTTTAATCTACTCTTATCCGTTGGTTTTGTAATTTTGGCGACTTTATCGCCGAAATTGATATGACCGTCGCCAAATAGAATATATTTTTTTATATGTATACTGTGTATTGTCACCAATTAAGTTTACTTGGTGAGATTTGCTCGTGCGGAATGGAAAAATACCAAACAATTTTATATCGAAGCGCTGATGGAGGATTGACAAGATTTTGGCGAAGGGGCTCTATGTGAAATTTCTTACATGTCGAAAATAGGAAACGTACATATTTAGCGATAGAAATAAATGAGTTTGGAATCCCACGATTAGTGAAAGTGTTGTTTAGCTCCATAACATAGCGGATTTTGAAAAATACTAAAACGGTGACTTCTTACGGAACGTTGACTTCTTACGGATATATATATATATATATATATAAGCGAAATACCACTGACTGACTCATCACGAGATCTCAAAGGCTATACAACCGATTGACTTGACATTTAGCACAGTTACTCATTTTGCGATGTAGACGCTCACCAAGAACGGATTTTACGGAAGTCTTATACAAAATGTAATTTTTTTTCCCGTTAATCTACTCTTATCCGTTGTTTTTGTAATTTTGCCGACTTTATCTCCGAAAATGATATGACCGACGCCAAACAGAATATATTTCTTATATGTATACTATGTATTGTAACTAATTAAGTTTACTTGGTGCGATTTGCGAGTACGGAATGGAAAAATACCAAACAATTTTATATCGAAGCGCTGATGGAGGATTGGCAAGATTTTGGCGAAGGGGCTCTATGTGAAATTTCTTACATGTCGAAAATAGGAAACGTACATATTTAGCGATATAAATAAATGAGTTTGTTATCCCACGATTGGTGAAAGTGTAGTTTAGCTCCAAAACTTACCGGGATTTTGAAAAATACTAAAACGGCGACTTCTTACGGAGTAGCGCACGTTGAAGTTGCAGTTCAATGGGTGCCTAGAGCACGGAGCGCTCTTTCAGCTCAAATCTATCAAATAGAATAGTCCATTAGAGAAGTGGATTTAATTTTGTGTAGAGGATTGTCCTGAGAATGTACGCTGAAAAAATTGAAAGAAACAGATGAAAAAGTTTCGAGAAAAAAGCAGTTGAAGATACCAGCATCGCTGGAGCCATCTATTGCTGAGAGAGTCAGTTGGTTCTTGGAGGAGTGAAGTTCCACTAGGGGAATGTTGAGTTTGCTGTGAGTGGAGTAGAGCGACTGTGATTAGTTGCCCTCGATGGAAGCTAAATTACTATATATCTGATGGGAGGGGCTATCATCAAGTTGGAGTGAGATTGAGAAATTGAAGATTTTTGTTAAAAAGTTTAAAAATATGTAGGAATATGGAGAGAATTTTAAAAAGCGGTGTATCTAGAGAAAATAATTGAATGTTGTTGTTTCTGTTCATTAGTGCTTTCCATTAATGCTTCAATGATTGCGAACTTTATATTTGCTTGTCCTTTTGCTGATTTGATTTTGTGAAAGTTAGTTAGTAGTCCTGGTGTGATTGCGAATATTTGTGCAAGATCTTTTAGCTGGTCTTTTGCTTCAAATATGCTATTGAATGGGGTTTTTTTTTATGGTTTCTTGCGCTGTAGTATGGAATATTTTTTGTAGTGCTAGTGGGTTCTTCAGATTCGACAGTTTGGGGAGCCATATGTTGTTTGGAAGTGACATCATTTGCAAATGTCTAGTTTTCTCGAACTTTGTTGGTCTCAGGTGTATTATTTTTTGTGGTTGAGCTTTGAGTGGTTTCGGGAAAAATTTGCATCTTCCGTAGGAGTATCGCACACTCAAGCAATCTATATATATATAACCGAAATACCTATGACTGACTCATCACGAGATCTCAAAGATCATACAACCAATTGACTTGAAATTTAGCATAGTTACTCATTTTGGGATGTAGACGCTCACTGAGAACGGAATTTACGGAAGTCTTATCCAAAATATAATTTTCATCCGTTAATCTACTCTTATCCATCGGTTATGTTATTTTTGGCGACTTTATCGCCAAAAATGATATGAACGAGGCCAATTGGAATATATTTTTTATTGGAATACATATATATATATATATATATATATATATATATATTAATATTGCTAAGAGGGACAGAAATAATCAAAAATTTCATCTTGAAAGCGGACAAATGCGAAAAACAGTTCGATTTATTTTCAGAAAATAAACACAAAATAAAGAGTATGTTTCAAAGGTCTTCTAGATTTTCTTGAAAAATTCCATTTTTACACCTTCTTATTTCACAAGACCTCACTATCTTATGAAATTTAATTACGAAACTTTTCCCGTTTAACTTTTTTATTTATATTATTACTACGACATTATAAGAATATGAATATTCATGTTAAAACT
>BMAW01107009.1:0-34979 GCA_019974015.1 Nephila pilipes
ACACACACATACATATATATATATATATATATATATATATATATATATATATATATATATATATATGTATGTGTGTGTGTGTGTGCAGAGGGCCCACTAAAATCTCTTGCCACACTCTTAACTTCAGAACTGCTGCTGATATATTCATAAAAGTCGTGTATAAATATAGTAAAGTAGCCATGTACTACTGAATGGAACTACCTATGGCTCCACGTGGGGGGACACTGCTGACACAGCTGAGTTACCATTTCTCTCACGAAAACGAAACGAGATAGGGGAAAAAGTGAATTACAAATTTGTAGGGCATCAACAATTTAGTTCGAAAAGACAGCTTGTGGACATAAATGCGAAGAATAAAATGCTTAAAAAGGTCACAAGCGATACGACTGTGCCCCATTGCGATATCGCATTTTGCCCGAAAGATAACTGTTTCTCCTTCTGTTCAAATTTCGTGACGTCACGGTATAGGGAATCACGAAAAAACAAATGCGTGTTTTAACCGTTCTTTTCTTCGCATTAATATCCACAAAGTGTCTTTTCGTAATAAGCCATGATGCTCTAGAAATTCGTGAATCACTTTTTCTTCTTATCTTTTTCTATTTCCGAGATAGGAATCATAACTCAGTAGTTTTCCTCAAGGGGGAGAAGTAGATGGTTTCATTCAATAGCGCATGGCTACTTTACAATACTAGATACCATTTTTATGAGTATAGCAGCAACCATTCCGACGTCAAGATTCTCTGTAGAGTGTCTATTGTGCGACACATATACATACATATATATATATATATATATATATATATATATATATATATAATCTAATTATTTGATCTTTGTGACTAACCCAATTGCTCCAAGAAGTTGAGTTTGCTATTTCAGAAAAGAACCCTTCAAAAACCACTAAAAGAAGGGAATTTGTCAGGACATCATCGTTTCAAAAAATACCTAAATTTTCTGAAGTATTGAGAATTTGAAACTTCTTACCCGGACTTGAAAACATCGCTGAATGATGGTTGAGGTCTAAAATAAATTAAACTGTTGGTATTTTTACTTGTTTTTTGTTCCTTTTTCAAGTATTACCGATTTACATAATAAATTCCATTGATGTGTTAAGGTCCCCCTACCAGAAATATATTCTAATATTTTTAAAAACATACATAATTTCTCTCTCTCTCTCTATGTATATATATATATATATATATATATATATATATATATATATATATATATATATTCTCACCATTAACAGGACACTTGAATTATTGATATTTTGAGTGTTTTTCTATAGTATTAATTAATGATGAAAACTGTTTTGTGAAGATACAGGTATAAAAAGTCGATGATTTTGCTAGAATGAGATTGTACCTTATTAATAATTGTAAGAAAATCATACATTAAAAATTATAAATTTTTTGAAGTATTGGATATTTGTTGTAATTAATAAGTCAACGGTATTTTTTCATTATGCATTAAATTCATTATTTTTTTCATTATGCATTAAATTCATTATTTTTTTCATTATGCATTTTCATTATACATATAATACATTAAAAAAATACTTGTACAAATACCAATATCTTATAATCACTTATTAAAGTGTTTGTATTTTACAATCATTTTCAGAAAATTTGTTTTCGGAAAAAAAGTAGCATACACACAGCTTGATTGAATACACTTAAATTGGGATTAAAAGTATAAAAAGTTAATTTATTTTTTTAAAATTTACTCATTAAAGGAATAATGAGATTTCTTAAATATTTATGTTATAAGAACATGAAGCTTTTTGAATCTGTTAAATATTCGAATAAAAAAGAATGGTCTTTTTTATAATAAAATGCGTTTTAATCATCGATTTCATAAAAAGTATAATCAATCATATTATAAATAATTTACTGAGAAAAATGTGTAAGTGAGAAAGAGACAGAGATACCTCATTAACCATACATTAAAGGAGTATGCTTTCATTTTTTTTCGCTCAATTTTTTTTTTTTTTTATGATTTTTTATTTTCATTATTTCTCATAAAAAACATGAAAACGTTGAAGATTTTTTTTATGCATCTTATTAAAAAGCTATTTAGGGATAAAATATCATTAATATTCATCATGTGTAATATCTTTTTGAACCATAGAATTAGTTTTTAAAATAATTTTTAAAGAGATTGCCCAAATGATGCATATATATATATATATATATACATTTAAGTAAATTTTTTTCCTACAAAATGCTAATAAAATTTCTTTCAAAATTTCTTATTTTCTCTTAGATATCAGACAGAGATAAATATATCACACTGTCAATTTTCGTTTTGTAGAGAGAAAATTAAGGTCGTAGAATTTCACTTATAAGGTTTCATTTCAATATAAATTGTTTCATTATTTATTGCTGATTTTTTTTAAAATTCAGTAACAACGATTTTCGTTAATACTAACATTCAAACAGCTACAATTATAGTCGCTAATTTTTTATGTGCAATCAAGTTCATTTGATGTGATTAAATTCTCGATATACTTTTTTATGTAAATTAATTTATTTTTGTTCTAAACGAGTATTTTGAGTATTAAAGTATAAAAAGTGCCATAGCATATGAAACATTTTATTTTCCTCAGAGGTTCGATTGATTATATCTTAATAATTTTGGTTAGAACTAAAGATACATTATTTTTCGACGATTGGGATAGATAAAGGATTGTATTTCCATTTTCTTGAATTGATAATATCTCGCTTTGAGTTTTTATTTTTTAATAAATGATAAAATGTTCTTTCAAATGTCCTTCAGTTATTTTATGTTAAAATGTTTATTGATTTAATTTTTTAGCAAATTATTTCTTTAATGAATGACCTTTCTAAAATATTTTAATTATTTTCAGCTATTTATTATTTAAATGATATAATATCACAAATAAAATGTCTTCACTCTCAAAGCTGTTGGTTTTCTTAATAAAATTATTTTTTATGTGAGAAGTTAACAGATACAAAGTAAATTATTCTTCCTAAGAAGCATACAATTACTGATTACATTAATTTTTGAAAATGCAAAAATAACAAAAAAATTACTTTGAAAGGAAACATAATTCAAAAGAAATTAGGACATATTAATATCTTTATTAAAATTTTGTTCTTATTTACAGAAACCTTGTTAATTTTGAGATTCAAAGAGAGATAAACTATGTTTTTACGAGTTAAATCCTATAATTTAATTTTAGGAGTATTTAGACGATTACGACAGAAAAGAAAAATAATGTAACTATGATAAATTCTTCTCCTTATATTTTCTCTCTAAATAAATTGTTTGTTTTTTTAATCTCTGATTTTCTCATTACAGGTTGTTGTGATAAACTGTATAATAGGTTTTACTTGGATACATTATTTTGACAAAATAATTTGAATTTCATGCTCTGTAAAATAAGTGTAGTATAAGGTTATCTTATAATTTAAGTTTTTCTTCATAAGTTTCTTTTTAACATTTTCCTGTCTTTTTATTAACAAACATAGAAGTTCCTTATCCTAGTTTGAGTTTAATTGCTTTTATTTCAACTGTATATTCCATGTTCCATGTCTTATTAGAAAATTACCTTTTCCTTCATAATTTGTGTACTATAGGAGGTATGATTACATAAACAGATACACGCAATTATACCTTTTTGAATACATCTCAATCATAATATTTCGTCTGTAGTGTTCCCATCCCCTCCTAGTAATGGTTCAGTGCCTCCGCTACGCGGCGCTGGCAGTACTGCCCGCAGGGAGGGAGAGAAACGTGAGTTTTGTGGAGTCAGTTTAAGGTCTTTGTAGTATGGGAGCAGTTGAGTAGGTCTCCCTGGGAGTGCTGCAAACCTATTTTAATCTTTAAATAAAGTTATGTTAAGTTTTAAAAGTCGTAACTCATTTCACTATATTTTCAAACCACAATCAATCAATTACACTGGCGCAGTCGACAGGATATAATGAGTTTTGAGTTTGTTTGGAATTTTGTGAAAATTCTGATTCCATGGACTTGCGAATTACTATAGCTTTCCTAGCGAAAGGGAAAAAAGGGGACTTGCAATACGTCGCTCGAGATATGAACATCGAGAATGTTTCAGAGATGACAATTATGGCATTGAGGAATGCTATTTTGTAAGCTGAAGAGTATGAGGAAGAGTTTGTCAGAGAATTGCTCAATAAGCAGATAGAACATGGAATAAATAGAATAAGAGGAAAGAGATGAAAGGAAAAGACAAGAGGAAAGAGATGAAAATAAATATCAAGATGAAAGAGATGAAAAGAAAAGACAAGATGATGAAAGGAAACGCACACAAGAAATGGAATTTGAAATCCAGAAAATACGCTTCGAAAACAAAAGAATTTAGAATAAGTGAAACAACTTATTCAGAACTCGTTAAATCGAAAGTAGAGCTGCAAAACATTCTTTCAAAATTCGATTCGAAGAACAACGATATTAGCTTATATTTAGTGTTATTTGAGAGACGTGCTAAAAGTTTTGAAATCAAAAAGAAAAATTGAATTCTCATTTGATCGGACTACTGCCATACGATGTTGCACACATGATCGCATGTGAAAACGAGGAAATTACGAACGATTACGATAAGGTGAAAGAAATTCTCCTGAAACGATATAAGTTAACATCAGTGAAATTTAGACAATTGTTTGTGAAGCATCAGAAAAAACAAGACATCACTTGGGTTGATTTCGCATACGAACTGACAAACTATTTTCACAAATGGATTCCAGGCTGAGAGATTAACGCTTTTGGAGATTTGTGCGACCTGATAATTACTGACCAAATGAAAAGGAGAACTCCGCCAGAAATGTATGACCATTTTATTGCCGAATGGACACATTTTAAAAAAAACCGGATCAAATTGCCTCAAAATTAGACGATTATGAAAATGTCAGAGCGAGTATCAAGAGAAGAACGATAGAAAATTTCCAAAGAGAGTATTCAGCTTTTATCAAACGACCGCCATGGGAAGAACAGAAAAAGTTACCAGTACGGAGATATATTCCATCTCATTCAAGAGAAAATACCAGAACTCCAAAGAAGGAAGAAATAAAGACAACAACGAAAGAATGTTATATTTGCGGATTACAACACCTGATGAAGAACTGTTCAAAAAGATACAAAGCGACGGGAGTGAATGGTTATATTGATAGACACAAGCAAGATGATCGGGCAGTAACAACAGAAATTCGAACAGAGTTCCTTTTAGAAAGCAGAAATAAGAGAAAATCAAGGAACCAAATTGCTGTCAACGGAAAGGGTGCAGCGGCTTTAATTGATTCCGGAACGATGATAACTGTGTTGAACTCGTATCTAATTTCGGATGAAAAGAATGAGGTAGGAAAAATAATTTTAAAAGCGCATTCGGAGAAAAAATGAAGCCTCTCTTTCCAGTTTTCAGTTATGGATAAAAAAAATCAAGAAAATCGAAGCATTTTCAAAATCCATTCAAGTGTTAGCAAGGATCACGGATAAAATCTAAGATCAAGCGATCATCCCCTTAAAAATATACCAACTATTGCAAGAGAATGTAAACGAAACCGCAAGCGATGAATCACCATCGGAGATTAATGGATATTGCTGTGACGGATAGAAGTCTGATTTCATTACCAGAGGAAGGGCAGAAAGCGGAAAGAAAATATTAGAAAATGAAGAAAGTTTATGTTAGGAAATATTATTTCCCATGCAGGAGGAACATGAATATCAAAATCGAGGGAGTGAGAGAGCTTTATTGAGAGAACAGAAAGCAAAATGCGACGCGTTAAAAGATATATAGAAACAATTTACTTTGAAAAAAGGGAATTTTTACTTGAGAGATGATTTATTATTCCACGACGATAGAGTAATTGGAGAAAAGGTGGCTCAACTGGTTTTTACTAAAACGAGAAAACCTCAAGTATTAAAAATGGTTTAGGAATCTGTTTTTGGAAGTCATATGGGATTCAAAAAGACCAGCGAAAGAATTCGTTTTAACTTCTGGTGATCTGATTTAAAAAAGAACATTTTAGAGTATTGCGAATCTTGCAATAATTGTAAATTAAGAAGCCAAGAGAAAGTTACGGACAAAATACCTTTAACACTTGTTATTAGGCCAGATTTACCTTTCGAGGTCACGAATGTTGATATAATTGGCGAGATTGATTCACCGTCGGCCAGAAAACACATATACGTATTGTTATGGTAGACCAGCATTCCAGGTGGCCGAAAGCGATGCTTCTTCAATCGTTGTCTGTTAAAGCTACATGCCATGCGCTAAAAGAGATATTTATGAGGACAGGAATTCCAAATGTCATTGCCAGTGACATGGGCGTCAATTATACTTCAAAGTTAACCCATGAGTTCATGAAGCTTTTAGGCTGTACCCACGATTTTCAGTTTCTGGATATGCAGTGTCAAATGAACTCGTAAAGAGATAAAAGAAAGTATTAAAAAATCCATTGCACCACGTGATTAGGACTGATCCAAATAATTGGGACAAATATATCTCGTACTTGTCTTTCACATACAGAGAAGTCCCGAACTGCACAACGGGAGTTTCACCTTTTAAGTTGTTGTATGGACGAACAGCTAACAGGTCAATTGAAAAGTCCCCGGTCTGACACATAGATGGCGCTACTAGAATTAAATCCATATGTTTTTCAGTTCGCCCAAACCCTCAAAAGATGCGTGTATAAATTTGACAGCTGTCGGATCATTAGTTTGTGAATTATAGCATTTTGAGTGAAGCAACTTTTGTTATTGTGAAAAAAATGGATGAAAAGGAATTTCGCGTGTTGATAAAATATTGCTTTTTGAAGGGAAAAAATACAGTTGAAGCAAAAACTTGGCTTGATGCCGAGTTTCCGGACACTGCCCCAGGAAAATCAACCATCAAGGATTGGTATGCTTAGTTTAGACTTGGTGAAATGAGCACCGAAGACGGTGAACGCAGTGGAATCCCAAAAGAGTTTGTTACCGACGAAAACATTAAAAAAATCCACAAAATGATTTTGAATGACCGTAAATTGAAATTGAAAGAAATAGCAGACACTCTAAAGATATCAACTGAACGTGTACATCTATCATTCATGTAACTATTTGGGTATGAAAAGCTCTGTGCAAAGTGGGCCGCGCGAACTCACTTTTGACCAAAAACAACAGAGTTGATTATTCGGAGCAGTGTTGAATGATCAAGCGTAATAAACCCGAGTTTTTTGCGTCGATATGTGAAAATGGATGAAACATGAAGCTCCATCCTTTCACTCCGTTGTCCAATCGACAGTCATCCGAGTGGACTGCACACGATAAACCAGCTCAGCGTAGAAAAACGCAACAGTCGGCTGCAAGGTTATGTTAGAGGTCCTCTGATTATGTTAAAATGAATCTGGTGTGGTATATGCATTCAGTAGAACATGAGAGAAATCGCATGGACTACTTAGAAGAACAAAGATCAATTTAAGATAGATGGCTGCTGAGCACAATTAATTACCTCAGGAAAACAAGAAGCTTATGGAAGATATTTAAATCCGAGGCTTGTTCCAAAAGTTTAAGATGGGCGATAAGGTATGTTTGTGATACCTGATTCAAAAAAAAAGTTCTACGTGCAGTGAACCGGCACTGGAGAAATATTTAGATTGAATTCTTCTCACTCTTATTAAGTAAAATTGAGTGATGGAAAAAATTCGGCTTTGTCATTTGATATAAGATAAGGAGATATACCCAAAAGTTAATGTAATTGGTGATATTCGAAGAGACGATGAATATTTTTGGTGAAGTGCTTTACTCCAACTTCTCTTAGCCCGGAACTGAAAAAAAGTTATGTGAACATTTGATGAAAGTCATCTGAATATGAGGAAGAAACCAAATAAGAACTGTTAAGTAAGTACCAAAAACTGTTTACGAGTAATGTAAACATTGCTAAAAGTTCGTTCCCTTAAAATCAATTCAAAGAACCATACTTCGAAAGGGAAAAACCGTTCATGAGATCCTCGGATGCACTGAAGGGAAAATACATAGATCAACAAATCCTAGAATTATGTGGAATTAGGATTCGGAAAACAATTCTATGATTGCATATCCGAGTAGTCATGGAATAGAAGATGGATCCATGGTTGTGCACATCGACTACCGGGCTTTGAATTGTCGCAACAGTGACGGATTTTCATATGGAAGACGCAACTAGAATTGATTAGTCGAGAGAGTCCAGAGCTAACGTAATAACTATCTTTTATCTATTGAGAGGGATATTGGGCAATCCTGCGTATCGGAAAGTAAAGATTTTACTTTTTTCAAAACTTATCCCCAAATGTATAGATATAAAGTCATGAGTTTTGGACTGAAAAATGCATCTGCTACTTTTCAACGGGTAATAAATAAAGCGCTTGCTATTTGTAGGGAATTCACCCGCGCGAATATAGATGACATCGCCATATTTTCGAAAAATTTCAGGGAACATTTGCAGCATTTAAACATCATTTTATCGAAGTTTGAAGAATTAAGTTTCACTATTAACCTTAAGAAGTGTGATTTCATGAAACCCCATGGAAATTTTTTGGACACGTTGTCGGGTCGGGATGACATCAGCCTTATCCAGAAAAGGTGCGTGCAATAAGAAACTTAGCATCTCCGGCAAATAAGAAAAAATTGCGTAGTGTTCTCCGTTTGTGAAATTACTATCATGAATACATTCCCAAATATTCGGAGCTTTTGTATCTCCTCACGGATATACTAAAAAAAGAGTCACCGACAAAATTCTATGGACTGATAAACATGAAGAAGTGTTCAAAAAATTAAAAGGTGCTCTTGCCGATGCTCACTTTCATATACACTCCTGTGATAAACCGGCTGTACATCATTCATTCAGACGCTTCCTCAGTTGGCTTTGCTGCATATTTATCCCAAAAGTTGGATGAAAAGACTTACCCAATATCTTATGCCAGTCAGAAATTGACCAAAGCCCAGCAAGTTTGGTCAACCATTGAACGGAAAGCATTCGCGATTGTGTGGAGTTTGAAAAAGTTTGAATCGTGGGTGTTCGGCATCGAACTTGAATTCTACACGGATCATAATCCGCTCCCATTTTGAATAAAAAGTGCACCACAGTCGTCTAGACTACAAAGATGGGCATTCTCCCTGCAAAGATTTAACCTAACTTTGAAACATTGTGCGGAAGCTAAAATGCCTCATGCAGATGCGTTATCACGCTTAGTGTAAACATTATCAATTATTGCTGAACGAAAGTTCTTTTAATTACATTATATTTATTTCTGTGCTTTTTTATGTGTTCTTACAATTCCTTTGCATTTAGTATATCTTATTAATTTATATCATTTTAAAATCAGGAAGTTTACATCAATTAACGTCTTATAATGTGTATGATTTTTGATGATTTGTAATCTGTAATAGTGTTCGCACTTATGTGTTGCTTCTTTCTTTATAATTATTATTGTGCATTTAGTGTTAATAATTGTGAACTAATTTTGCATTGTGTGAATATTTTGAGTGTTAATTTTAAGAGTTTCAGCTGCTGCTTTAAATTTGTCAACAAATAAAACGTCAGAGCTTGGTGGGGATATGTAGTGTTCCCATCCCTTCCTAGAAATGGTTCAGAGCCTCCGCTACGCGGCGCTGGCAGTACTGCCCACAGGGAGGAAGAGAAAAGTGAATTTTGTGGAGTCAGTTGAAGGTCTTAGTAGTATGGGAGCAGTTCAGTAGGCCTCCCTGGGAGTGTTACAAGCCTATTTTAATCTTTAAGTAAAGTTTTGTTAAGTTTTAAAATACTTTTCGGATTAAATATAAAAATAATAAACTTTTCGGATTCAAATACTTTAAACTTATTTCACTATGTTTTCGAACCACAATGCAACATTACAACATCATTTAGAATGTATCAGAATGTTCCGCGTATCATTTATTGTTGTCATTGGATAGAATATTTAATCATCTATGATGCAACCAATATAAATATTTTCTTGCTTTGGCTCGTTCTTTTATCATTTACATTAATCTGTTAAAATGTATGTAGATATCCTTTTTATAACCCGGAAAATATCCTTTTTAATTATTTTAATAAATCAAACGTTTTGAAGTGATATTTAAATTCTTAAGTACATTTTGTTTAGAAATATCTGTGTATGTTAAAAACGATATAGAATAGTGATGTTAATTTTCAGTCTGTTGGACTAAAAGAAAAATTTAAGATTTTATGTTACCAATTTGATTATTTTTAACATGTAAATCCTAGATCAATATAAATTTAAAAATATATGCTTCATATGTGCTAAATTTAAGAAGTTTATATGAACAACGTATATTAAATTGGAAACAATTCAACACAAGAAAAGTATACATTGTGTAGACACAAACATTATTTTCTCTTCTTCCAAATTGCGTACAAAAATATACACATATATATGCATAAATCGACATTTAAATCAAAACCTTGCAGAGAAAGATTCGTCAGATAATTTTAAAATGCGAGTGATACTACTGTTATAAAAACATTTCCAGACAAAAAGCTATTTCTATGCAAATTTCTCAGTAGGACATCCGATTCGAGATTGTAAAGACAGTCAATACTGATTCGAATAAATTATGAAGAAGTGAATGGAAAAGATAGAAACTTTCAATACAATTGTGAACATCACGTGTGATACAGTAGTTTCTTTGTGTATCAGATTCAACTTATAAGAATTGTTTTCTTGTTATTAGTTTAACTATTATATCATTATTATGATACATTCCTTTTCGGATTCAAATACTTTTAAGCAATTTTCAACTTCGATTTTAAGCTTTTTTCCACAAAATATTAAAAAATCATTTTTTTAAAGAAATTCTGAAAATATCTTAATTTTTCGTTTGTAAAAGAAAATTGTATATTCCATAAATTGGATTTACATGCCCTAATAGTAATAAAGTAAAATGAGAGCTTAATAATAAAAACAAAACTAAAACGTAACACAATTAAAAAGTCAATTAAGCATACTACACTGCCCGAAATAGATAATGTAAAACTATGAAGAAGTGATGAAAACAGTGTGTGATGCACACATAGATAATGATATGATTTGCAATAAGATACTTTTAATGCAGCAATGAAATTCATAAGATGTAGGCCTCCTCTCGCGTCGATGTAAACAGGAACTATACTAGTTACAAACTCATTACAGTGCAGATAATATTCTGAGGGATCGAAGCCAATAATTTTCCAACCTTCCCCCAAAGTTCTTCCTCCAATTGAAAAAGGGTCATATTAAAAAATGAACTACCATTCACGTTCCAGATATGCTCTATCGGTAAAAGATCAAGAAACAATACAAACCAAGGTTGGCAATTACTTTCAATTCATGTCTCTTGATGAATGATTTGTACACCAAAGCATTGACCAGTTAAAAAAGACAATTTTGCTGCCACTGAATATGAATAGCATAACTAAGTGTTTTGTTGGACCTTAAGCAATTATTCCACGTTGAAGAGTGTATGGAATTCAACAATAGATTTCAAAATGGCTATATTTCCCTATACGCTTCTAAGCTGTCACCGGCGAACATCATTAGAAAAAGAGAACGTGCACTTGTCTCTGAATACCACATTACTGATAGATGAATGAAGAAAGAGAAATAAGCGCCACTTTAAAATTTTGCCTAAAATGTGTTTTCCTACTTTTGCTTCCGAATACTACTTTAAAATGATTACTGTCCTGATTATTAAAATTTTACGTAAGGTAACATATTGCACACCGGCAAAAATATTAAAATAAGAATCGGTATTTTATATGTTATTTTGCTCCATATTACAACTCCCCCCCTATTTTTTAAAATATAATAAAAACTGTCATACATATTATACATTTGTCTACCTGAACTTGTAAATTATTTGATAATCTTTAAATCTATGAAAAGGGCAATTTCGTCAGTCAGTTGACTTATTGAATAAATTCATTTATCCCCTCATTGATTTGGTCACAAATGAACTGAATACAGTTTTACTTTACTTTAAAGGGCTTAAAGAATAACTAACAAAATATCAATCATAATTACAGCTTAAAGGGTTATGTGTGGCTATATTTTTATGAAGAAATGCTTAAAAAATTTTGAAATTTTCTAAAGTCTTACAAATACAAGGGCTGTCTAGAAAATAACAGTTCTGAGCCTCTGACGCTAAAAATATTATTTTTAACAAAAGTGGCTGCATTGCAATCAATATCAACATCTTGGGAGTGTAATGAGAGTGTCCTACTAGAGTGTAAAAGTGTATCGTGAGTGAAAATAAATGAATAAAATAGAAATTGTTGTTTCTGTCCTAAACATCTCTATCTTTTGAGGCCATAAAGGAATTATACTCATTGTATTTTAGACCAAGAACAGCAATTGAGTCAGAAAGGTACATAGGCCAAAAATTGCGTAAGATGATGCAGAACAAAAGGAGGTGAACGCAAATAAAGAGAATGTGTTTGTTGAAATGAGAATGCCCACAGCCAAAGCCACAAAACCATTCTTGGACTCATTCGCTTTCAACACCTTCAACCACTCCTCTAACAACCCTGATAAAGCACCTTTAGAATTTCTACTTTTCACCTCTATGAAATTGCTTATGGTTGGAAAACCATTTTCTTCCGCCGGTATGGTCCAGACTGTCGTTATACATTGGGCCAAAAAGCCAGTGGGAGAATTTTTTGACAAATGTATAATAAAATTAATGCCTAGGCTCCCAAATTGCTTCATGAAGGAAAACGATTGATTGGTAAAATAATGTTTGAGAAAAGTACCTGATTTAATAATTTTTTTAAAAATTATAATGATTTTTTGAGTTTTGAGAAATTGATTTCACTAACTTCTTGGATATCCCTCGTAGTATATCTCTAATATTCACATAATGTATTCAAACTTCACATGATTTAAAATGGCTGAAATATATTGTCAGGAAATCTAAACACTAAGCATAATAAACTGGATAAAGTCCAACTGGTAATAACTTACATAGTTGAAAATTTTTTGTTCCGAAAATTTAAAAAGAAATAACTGTGTTCTTCGTGATGAAATTTACAACTTATCTATCTTTCAATAACACATCAATCAATAACTCCCGAGTCTAACATTGAAAACAACATTTTTTTTTGCAATTTTTTTTTATTCATCAACAAAACCCCTTTTGTTAAAAAAAAAATGGGGTGATACAATCGTTCCAACGCTTTCCAAAATCTTTTTTTTTTTTCGCAAGAAATCTTTTTTGTTGCGAGTAAATAGCGATAAACAGCTTTCTGAATCATCGACTCGTTGCTGTTTTTGTTCCATCGAAAGCAATCGCGGCACCCACTTGGAAAAAACCTTTTTCATGCTCAATTTTTCATGAAGGATAGTAAATACACTTCCATATGATATCTGTGTCATCTCAGCAATCTCACGGAGCTTCACTTTACGATCTTTCATTATAATTTTTGTCACTTCACTCACATTTTCCGGTGTAACGGCTTCCACAGGTCTACCCGAGCGTTCCGCGTCATTTGTGTCGGTACGACCACGTTTAAACTCGGCAAACCACCGACAAATCGTTGCTTTTGATGGACAAGAGTCCGGGTAACATTTTTCAATCCATTGTTTCGCTTGCACGGTGTTTTTACCCATTAAAAAACAATGTTTTATCAGAACACGAAACTCGGTTTTTTCCATTTTTTAAACAAACTACAAAACGACTTTACTCCAACCTCGATAACTCAGCTGTTTCTGGTCCAATCGACTTAAAATTTTGACACGTTTCAAGCAAAGGTTAGTACTCTAGAAAGACCTGGTTACTGGTTTACTACGAGCCCCATCTCTGGGTTAGTCTCGGGAGTTATTGATTGATGTGTTATGTAATACTTCATTTTTTAATTAAAATTTCTTTCAAAGTAATAAATCTCAGTATATATTTTCGAATATTTAAAAAGTGTTTTTAATAATTATGGTTGCTAAAATATATTTTTTGTACCTATTTATCTATTTCTATTAAAAGTTCAAATATCAGGCCACTATTTAAAATTTCTTCTTTCCTTTGTTTCCAAAGCATCTTTCAACAGAAACACGATTATTTTTCGTACAATTCTTTCAAAAAGTTTATAATATCAAATTAGACTTCCGAAAACAACTTTTTTACGGTTTGCACAAAAAAATGATGGACATTTTACCAAGTAATCTGAAATAAATTATACCACATATATATAAAAATGAATAGTAAAGTGGCAGAAAATGGCTAGTTTCTAATGTTATTTAGTTCTAAATCAGCATATAATCTATGATCCTCTGATATTTATGGCGTCGTAAGTTTTCATCGAAACATTGGTTGCGATAGAAGTTGGTAACAATTCTTTCAACTCTCAGGATAAAGGCGAGCTTAAAGCTCATTAAATAATTTATAAGTTTTCCAAGAATGACATCTTTACATTTCAGCATTGGATTTATAAAATAATTCGAGATAAAAACCAACGTTTTTAAAAACAACGTTTTTATATAGTGGCAAAATTTATTAAGAAAGATTATTGAAATATTAGTTAAAACTGGTCGCAAATATCTAAATATTGCATTGTTAGGCAAGTAAGAACGGTTCCCGAAATTTCAGAACTCTAGCTTGATGGGAAGTTGGTTAATTTAACGATAGAAAATTTGATGACACACACACACACACACACACACACAGAAACACGAACCAAGTGAAATACATAAAAACGTTAAAAGTAACTAAAATTAATTAATTAATTCTGTAAATTAAATGGTTGGAATGCAGTTTAACCCAATCACTCTTGGCGACAAGAATTATTTGGCAGTATTTTGCCAAATGTGGCTACCCTGGTCCGTTTTACGGACTTAACGTTCAGCCAAACAAAAAAATCGCCAAGTTTGATGCCAATTTTTGAAATCGCGCCAAGTGGTTGGGATAAACTGCATTATTGAAGAAAATACTAGCTAAAACTTGTCGCAAATGTCCAAATATCGTATTGTTAGGCTAGTGAGAACGATTCCCAAGGTTTCAGATTTCTAGCTTGATGGGAAGTTGGTTAAATTAACGATCGAAAATTTGATGACACACACACACACACACACAAAGTGAAATTCAGAAAAACGTTTTAATAAGCAATAGATTAAGCACTCAAAGGAAAATAGATGATACAGCACAAACATTTCCATTATTTATTTAAAAAAAATAATTTAAGAGTCTGAAATCTAGTAAAAATTTCTACACTTTGTCTGTGTAACAGAAGAACGCTGGATGCATATGTGATAATACGATACTTTGTTTAAACTTCAACATTTAAAGGAAATTTTTCACTCCACTATTTCATATTTTCTCAGTTAATAGTTACGCAGAATCGTTAGTGTGATTAAAAGACATTAAACAAAAATTACATTTAAAATTTAAATATAAACGTCCAGATTTTGAGAGACTTGGACATATAATTTTCTATGAACCATTATAAATAAGCTAATTTTTCATTCCAACATTAGTTTTCCATAAATCGAGTCTCTAATTATATCAATTATGTCTTAAACCAAATTTTTGATAGACAGTTATTTAAAAGTGTTATGTGAAGAAGTAATTCGAGGAATTGGAAATATTCATTAAGTATATTTAGATTTAAAACCAAGAATTATCACAATTAGCTCTACAATTACTTTGTTAAAATGGACAGACGAAAAAGTCAATAAACTTACTTCATTTTGAACATCTATAATATGATTGTAAAGAAAAAATCATTTTTTCATGTTATTTTATATGTGGTATCTTTTAGAAATTATTTGTGCTTTTGGGAATTTCTAGGTGCTTTTTCTGCTTACATTTTCCATGATTTAGATTTTTAAAATTTGAAAAAAATATACTGATAACAATTTATTCATTTTCTCAAACGATGTGTGTTTAAAGTGCGAATAAAATTTTCAAAAAACTATCATGTAATAGAAAATATTAGAAATAATGCTCTTAAAACTACTCAAATGAGGTATCAATATATTAAAATTGATGCAATATAAACTACATTTCTTAAAAAATATAGCAATTCCCATATTTGAAAAAATATAGCAATACAAAAAAATATTCCCATATTTGAAAGATTATGTCTCCAATATCACACACATACAGTTTGTATAATTTATCCTTTAAAATATTACATACAAAATAAATCTTTAATAAGGAAACTATCCCAAGAGGAAATTAAAACTAATTGAGGTCACATTTCAGAGCTTTGAATGGATCTAAATATACTATAATTATTCTAAAACGAACTGACATTGTTATTAATATCAAAAATCTTAATCATTCAATAAATATCAATACTATAATGTTTAATCAGTTAGTTCAAATTTAGAATAAGCCCTTATGATATTTTACCATTTTTTTACGCTGACCACTGAGATTGGGAATCTGCAGTTGTAGATAAACGACCCGGTAAAGTGTAAAAACTCCAACGCAAAAAAGGTAATTCATTATTAAGCAACAAATATATAAAAGGGAGCTTCAACTGCTACTCTATCAATAGCTTCTGAAGCTAATTATCACTTTTTCAGTTAGCTAGTGATATCGTCTGCTGATATTTCTGTGTTAATTTAAAGGAATTCTTATTGTTCTAAAGTTAATAAATAGTGAGTTTTTTGAAAATTTCAATTTCTGCTCCTTATCTTCTGACATATTTAGAGTTATGTGACTTCTAATTGGTCACACCTAAGCTCTATTAAAATAAGTTACTACTGAGGAAAGTTTACTAAATCGTATTCTGAAGAAAATATTATAAGTGAGAATTATTCTTATAATCTTAATAATAGCTAATAGGTGGGTTGCATACACTGGATTCTGAACAGGAAACTTCATGTGACTGAATCCAAATCTAGGATATCATTTCAGACTTACTCGCACCAACATAATTGTGCTCATAAATGTCTCTAATTTCTCTATATTTTCTCTTATCTTTAATATATATTTCCTTCTCCCATTAATTACGGTTAATATATAGTATTGCTAATCATAAGCCACGGTTCTTTCACTAGGCCATGTTCCCAAATTAAAAGACGTATTAAAGTAGCCTCAAAGATTAATTAAAGGAAAACATACGTAAGAATCTGTGCTAGTTCTTACTCCAAAATTAATGTTTAAAGCTGGCTAGAGAATGCATGGAATCATACACATTCAATAATTAGTAAGAATTTAAAAATTATTATATATCAATATTTCTAGATACCTTAGATATTTCAAAAAGTTTTTGATGTGATGAGAGAGATTCGTTGACTAGATGCCGATCAAAGTTGATCCATTGTAGGAATCAGCAGTTCCTGATTTATTTCCATAGTGATTTATTTCTCCAGATACCTACTGTCAAAACTTCTATAAATAGCACTACATATAACGAAATTAAATTCTCTTTCAAAGGATACAATATCAATACCATAGTAATTTTAGAATGTAGTAATAAATTTACCAATAAGTTTTTCGGCTTATTCTTTCTGACATGTTTTAGAGAAGGTGAGAACAGATTCTTCTTTGAACGGGCTCAATGTACTTATACTTGATGTGACGCTATTTATGTATACCTAATTTTCATGACTAAATAATCTTGTGATTCACCATCACCGTAAAGTCATGAATATTTCTGCTGTCTCAAATGGCAAGAGCGTTAGAAGGTATTATATGTGCCAATAGATTTTATGCTACATGATGAGGTAAAAGTATTTTAAAAACAACTTTCAGGATACATTTAATTTTTAGTTTCCAGCCCATATGCTACAATTCTTTCTCGTAATTTCTGTATCAACAACTTACTCGAATCAATTGTTAAAGCTACTACACTCCAATTTAATGATGTGTGGTCTCGACATTGTAAAGTACTATCACAAGATATATCACAGCTTGTTAAATCCTCCTCTTGGTGATTCAGCTGTTTTATTTCAGAAGTCGTATTGTTCATGGAATGCTGTGCAATAGTTGAAGCAACTTTTAATAACTTCTTTTCCCACTTCCTGAACACTGAATGATGAGCATAGAATATCTAATACAGGGCTCAGCATTTTCGAAGAATTATGGCTTTTTTCTATCAGCTGTATTACTTGTGCAAGCTCTGATTATTGATTTAATTCATCTTGTATCCATCTTTAATTAATTAAAAGTCATTAAAAAAGTGTGCTGTTTACATATTTCAAGAGCATTGGTGGGGAAGAAACAAAAACAAGACTCTTTCTTGTAAAAATTGTGATAAACACAATAGGCACCTAAAAAAATCAATTACTTTTGAATGCCTTTCAATACTGTAAATTCTCTTATCTAGTTTATTTCTTATTTTGTTTCCTTCATTCCATTCTTATTTTCTTTCCTTCATTATTTTTCCCACAGTTCCTATTTTATGTTCATATTTCGGCCTGAATGCTTCTGTTTTCTGAAAGTCAGATAGAAGATTACCATCAAATTGCTTTTGAATTAACTTTTACTCTTCTAACTACCCATAGTTAACTTAAAAGTATATTAACTTAAAAGTATATTATATAATTTAGACAGTTAGTTCAATCAGAAATAAAATGACAGCTAAAAGAGAAACTCGAACACAAATCATACAACGTATCTCAGGTAAATAATATACAATGTCTAATAATATCATTGGCATTTCAAAAGTTTTTCTACTAAATTGGATTCCAAATTTTTCAAAATAAATCTTAATATAGTTTAATAGTTCTTTTTTTTAAATAAAACATAAACAGTAAATATTCTTAAGAATAGAAAAAAAGGAATATTTATGACTAGAAACAACTTCTGGTTTGGAAATAGTGACTTCTATTAATTTTTCTGGAAATTATCTATTATTAAAATAATAACTTCATTATTTTTTATAATAACTACTACAAATGAAAGGTAGCTTAAGGGAGAGAAAATTTCAAATACTTTAAATATAAATACAAAAAGACATAAATATTTTCATCCAAATTGGACTTTTCAATTTAATCGGATTTTACATATATTTTTAGCTGCTTACAAACGCACTTTCAATCTTTCTGATCACAATTTATACACTACACTTAAATGCATCAATGATAATTTACTTAAGTCATGATTCATTCTCAAAAAGAGGTTTGCGAATTAAATAACTTCGTATAGAATACCAAACATTTATTGCGAAATATGTATATTGTCTCTTTAGTAAATAATATTGTAACGTGTTCAAACGTTACAATATTATTTACTAAAGAGACAGGCATTTTTACTTGACTGGCTTATAAGAATTGTTCTACAGAATTAAGTAGATTTTTTTTCCTTTTTTAGAATGATATTTAAGCTTCATTTTATAATTTCTATTGGATTACATTCAGCCTTCCTCTAACTTTAAGTTTAACATAGTTTGATTCATTCATCATTATCAAGTTTAAATTTATTTAACATCCAACAATTATTACGAAGATCCATTATGCTAACCATAGTAAAACAGTGAGGCTGTAAAACGTATATAAATATATATCTTGAGCCAGAATATAGATTTTTTTAAACTTCTTTTTGCTATGTCTTCTAAGCAATTCCTGACAAAATCTTACATTCGCATTAGCCATGATACACGCACATAAAACGACTTTTGTAAAATAACAGGAAGAATAATTGAAACGCATCTAATACAATAACTAATTTACTTTACAATTTTGAATAGGAATATTTGGTCATTGAATATTGACTTTTCAGAAATAAAAACTGTTTTAGATACTGAAGCAACTTACTATTCGAGTTATTTCTTTACTAATTTAGTTTTAAGCATATTTTCTTCTGAATGCATTTAATTAATGAAATATAAAATGTGGTGGTCTTATTCAATTTTCTTTGTATACTACGAACACACTAAGTTAGAAAAAATATTTCCATTTCTATTTGAAAATGCTCTAAATAACTTTAATAGTAATCCTCGAAAAGCCCATATTCATATGCATAAAAATTTATTTTATTACTTTTTATTCAATTGTATTTTCTTACTCCTTTCAATTCATTTATTTGAACAAATATTAATATATTAAGTTAAGGAAGGTATTAATTTGTTACATATGCTTATAATTCTCTGTTATGAATTTTAGAAAGTTTAATAGTAGCATGAGGGTCACACTAATTTTTTTCAAAACGTTATCTTTGAAACTTAAAAATAAGTTAAATTGCCTTATATTTCCCGAAGACTTTCTTATTTAATGAAGTTTTTCTTAATTTTTTTTAAATTTCGCACCATATAAATATGTTTTTATTTGAATTTTTCACTTTTTAATATTTAAATGTTCACAATAAGAGGAAATAAATCATCTAGTATTTTCAAGAGAAAAAATGAAAAACAGATAGAAATTTTATTTTTTCCTCCAGTTATTGGATATAATTCAATTAATGATGTTCGTATTACACTTACTTTTTATGGTGACAGGGATTATTTAATTTTTATGATAAAAAACTATTTCAATGATTATGATAATATTATATAAAAATATATATCATTAATTCATCACACGGAGCATATATTAAATTTAATTTTTATCTAAAAAAAGTAATTTGAAGTCAAATTAGTAGGAATTTATATTTAAATTTGAGAATATCATTCCCTATATTCTAGTATTTTGCAAAATCAGAAAATGACGAGAATAAGTATGTTTAATTAGGCTTACATAATGATATTTGATGTTTAGTAATAGGATTGTAACTCATACTCATATCATTCGAATGTTAAAAATATTACTCATTAATTAGAACGAAGAGCTCATTCATTCAGCGAAAATTTCATATTTTTCGGTGTAATATTTTTTTTTGAAGCAATTTCTGAAAAGAATGTATTCATTAGAAGTGAACATTTCTAATGAAAAATGCAGTATAAAAATATGGAACTTGACTCGAATCTGTTAAAAATATCAAAATATCAAATAATGACAATAAATTATCAGTAAATTTTAAAATTATTTTCCTTCATAAGAAATATAATTCAGTGTTTAATCCTTAAGCTTTTGTGTTATTTATTTAAATTAAAGTAATATATGAATGAAAGTTTTGTCTAAACTATATAAATATTAATAACCTAATTTAAGGTTCTTGTTAGGAAAAATATTTTAAAAATGTTGCAGTGTTTATAAAAAATTAAAAACATTTATTCCATTATCTAAAACAAAGTTGCTAATATCAAATTCTGATAAAATGTACAACAATGTATGATTTTTCACTTCATATTATTTTGTTATATCCAATTTAAATCCATATCAAACCTTTTACATAGCCCAATTTTAAAGATGAAAATCGGAAGCTAATTAACACCATTCCAATTAAGCACCAGTTATTATTCTATGTTTATTTAAATTCAAACGTACAAATTAGAAACAACATTTTGGAAAGGATTATAAAGAAATAAGTTAAGTATCTACTTATTAGGTAAAGCATTTTACTTGTTAGTCATAATTTTATAAGCAAGTATGAAAATTGAAGAATGAAGCATTTGTTTATTATCCATATCAACCTACAATGTTTGTAATATTTGACACATGATGAGCAAAAATAGATTTTTCTTGGCTGTGTTTAAATGAAAACAACAAGGTATTGTTCAGAATAAATCTTCGAATCGATTCTGTAAGAATTATTCAATATAATTGTCTTAACTATATCATTAACAGAGCTTTCGATTCTAATAAGGATATTCTTAGAAATTTTAGTAATTGATACGTATATCACTAAAAATTTCAATCTAAATATGATTTAATGCTGGTATTTATTCTAATAATATGAAGAAACCCAAGATATTGTATTATTACTAGACGAGAAGAGCAACATAATGAAATTATGAGTACATTCAAATTAGAACATTCAATTATTCACGATAATCGTTATAGTACACTTTTGAATTGCAAAACCTGCGAAATATAAAACAGATACAAGAATACAGTTAATAAAATATATAATCATTAGATAAGGTAAAATAAATGAAATATATATAGAACAAGTACAACCATCGTCTTTGAATTCAATTACAAAACAAAATAAAACACTTCTATAGTAGATAGGTTTTAATTTTAAGAGAACTATTTGTTTTAGCGCCTCCAGTTTTAGCGTAGAATTTATTCATTCGGCAAAAATTACCGTATTAGCAATTAACTAATGAGCAGTTAGAAGCTAGAATGGTTTTTTACTGTGACACAAAATATACTTGAGAGTAATAAAGCAATTTCAAATGTTTCTTCATTACTTTTAATTGCAGACAGACTCCAATTAGACACTAGGAAATATAAAAATTAATAATGGAGATAAAAAATTAAATTATGACGATTACCTTTGCTTAAGTTTCATCTTACAGACTTTTTATTTCTTAAAACTGGAAATTATATTTACGACTCAATGAATCATAAATTAAAATGTAGAACATACTGAGCTATGTTTTTCACACAGACACAACCACATGCACACCCACCCTACCACACGCACGCTTGCACACAGATATATATATATATATATATATATATATATATATATATAAAGCAAATTTACCGTATATTGCAAAAGGCGTGATCTAGTTTAAATATTTAATTGCGTAAGAGTTAGTATTCTTGCCATTAAAAATAATAAAAAAAATGGACATTGCTTCATAATTGTCTCTTTTACCCTGTAATTTCAGAATTTTAAGCAACTTATGTAAATAAAGCTAATGTAATTTGCTAATTATTTTAAGTATGAATAAAGGAGGGGAGAAATAAGATTTTCATAATTTGTACAACAATAAAAATTGCATGAAAGTCAAGCGTTCATAAGATTGTTTGTAGTTATTCAAATGTAATCTGATTTTAGTTTGAATCTTAATATATGAAAGTGTTTTTAAAGTAATTTTTCTCTGATTGTTAGTATTTTAATGTAAAAAATAATTATAGACTTTTATTAGCATCTTCGCATTCTTTTCTTCTATTTTTAAAGAAATGAAAGATATTGCAAGATTCTTTTTTTTATTATAAATAATTATTTTTCTTTTTACATTCTTTTATATTTTTAATATATGTTAACTCTTAATATATTTTACATTCCTAAAGTTTTGAGATATTTTCTTTCACAATCCTAAGAATTTAATACAAATGTATAAACATGAACTATGTGTAATGAATAATAGGAATCAGTTTATGTCTACCTTAAAACTTTAAAGGCGATCAGCATCAAAACATGCTATTACGAATTTAGTTTTGTAACTAAGGAACACGAGGTTTTAATAAATCCTTTTTAAATATTAATATATGAAAGACTACTAAATAAGAGTATAAAGGTAATATTCTTAATAGCTTAGCTTTTCTGAAGCTATGCAGCAAATCAAACTATCTATAAGTTTATGATGTTATGTGTCACGTAACGGATACTGTTATATGTATTTAAAATACATTAATATACAAAATAATTCTTATATTTTAATTTGCTATTGCATCATAGATTTCCACTAAAAATCGGTAACAAATGTTTCAATTTCTCAATGTTCATTAGTAAGAATTTTTAGTAAAATATGTATTTATCAAACCACATAAGTGTATTCAAATCAATAAATTGTGTGGCTTACCAAATTGATGATTTTTAATCAATAAAGTTTGATTAAAAATTTACATAAAATTTTGATCTTAAATATAGTTAGCGAAACAATCTATTTTACTCAGTAACTGGGAAGAATTCTATATGCACCTATTGAGAATTTATCTTTTATTAGGATAATATATTTCAACGAATTAAGTTATCTTAGTGCCAAAAATTTCGGGTAAGTGTATAATATGTGATTACCGTACATATGTTGACGGTATCAGGAAGGAAGCTTGAATCATATTTTCTCATGTGGATTAAAAATGAATTATTTCTTAGGTCTAATGTTTAAGGTTAGTTAACGCAAGATAAATTGGCTGGTTTAATTTAATTTGAAAAATCGTTTGAAATTTCAGTACATTAGTGGGACCGCTTCACGTAGTATTTCTCCATATACATAAGTTTAAAAATGAGAAAGTTGAAGGCGATATTTCGTGAAGCTGAATTGTATACATCATAGAATCATAAATTGTTTTGAGCATTTATTGAATTATTATATTAAATGATAGTCTTTTTTTAAAATTTCAATTCTTATTTTTTTTTAAACTCAAATGTGGATTGGCATTTGAACAGTTTCGAAAAGATAAAAAAAAAATAATGTACATTTTAATTACTTTTTTAAAAACTCTTCTCATTGAAACAATATTATTAATAATAATATAAATATATGCAAAAGAATTAGTACATGTCCGACAGGTCAATTTTTCAAAAATGTTCCTTAATTCTTCCAGTTTAGCATTTCGGAGAGAAAATGCTGTGGGAAGTTCTAATATTTGCTGGATATTACCTTAACTTTGCCTTATTAATCTAATCAAAAAGTGTTACGGAGAATCTAACGAAAAGAAAACATCCAGGAATGATGCTAATTAATTATTATTTAATTTAATTTATTAATAACAGTTCAAAAGCTAAATATAACTTTCTCTTTAGTTAAGCTCTCAATACGCATGTGAACAAATGCTTAGAAATTCAATTTAATTCATATCTAACTAGCTCTCTCGTGTTCGAATGTGTAGGCTAGATGAAATTGCGAGTTCGAATTCTGAACACTTTTTTTCCGTATCCTCTAGGAATCCTCTGATCGCTCTTAATGTTATTAACATCTGATTCAGACATCTAGCTTTGATTCATTATTACTTTTATTAATTCAACCACTAAATATCTAAATACATTCTTCTCTACTAAACATGTAATTTATCCGATTATTTCCTTACGCTTAACAACTTAAATATAATTTAATAGGATCACGTTTTATTTTATTGGGCGAGATTTTATTTTGAATATTTCAAGCCGAAACGTCCATGAGATTAGTCGGAATGAAAATACTTGACACAGCTCATTGCCACATAGAAAACACCTCAATTCCTTTTATTATCCACTGTTAAATCCAAATAAGATCGACATGCGATGAAATCAAAATGTAAACTGAAATACAATCGGAAATGCTATAGAAAAATAAAAAAAAGAAAAGAATTATAGCTAATTCGAAGAACTCGTATTTCAACATACATGTTGTCAAATGCATTACTTGATGATTACATTACTTGATAATTACTTCAATTGATATTAACTATTTATGATTAAAATGCAACTGAAATTGCTTTCAAATATATATATATATATATAAAAGTTCACTTATAATATATTTATTACTTAATAGAATCATTAAAATTGGTTTAAAATTGTTCGTGTTTACGTATCATTTGTGAGAATTTTTTGAAGGCAAGCCAAAAAAAAAAGTGTCGTTACATAAACGATATTGAAGCGAGAATTTTAATCTACAGTAGTTCAAGAATATAGAAAATATACTTAATGTTTCAGAGAGAGGGAGAATTTAAAATTAATTACAACATTAAGAGATATTCGAATTTCACTCTGACAAAATTAGTGTATAAATCAATTTTCCCGTAATTAGTTTCTGATTTTATTATAACTATTTCATATGTAAACATTGAACAGTTCTTCTGAATTCCTTTTTGTGATAATCATTGATAAATGCTGACAAGGATCTAAAAGGATGTACATATATATATATTTCGGTAAAAATGATTAATCTGGTGATTATATATAATTACCGGTGATTATTTATAATCACCAGTAAATTGGTAAATGTGATAAATTATTGAATATTTATCACATTTATAAGTTTTATAAGTAAGTTTTATAAATATTTATAAGTAAGTTTATAAAATACCCAACTTGTAATGGGGAATGTAAGAAATTCAGATTATTTTGTTGAGCAACGACATCTTAATTCGAAAAAATAAATATATTCAAATAACATTAAAAATTTCGTTCTTAAGAATTAGAAGAACGTCATGAGGACTTAAAATAAAACTTGGATACCTATGATTTATTTTGACAACTTTCACACACACATAAGTTTAAGTAAATCATCACTGCTTCGGTAGTCACACTTTGTACTTTTTTTGAAGTTCTTTTAGCATTCTCTTTCTACCACCATGGCCAATTGATGAATGAATTATGGTAAAAAGTTCTTCAAAGTACACATAAAATCTTACATTAGAGCTATCTTTACTTATGTGGAAAAGAAAAAATTTTCAACATTGTCTACTTTCATTACGTCGTATCTTCTTGTCTTTGATAATCTTCCGATTTTTTTCATCTACTTTTGTTTTTACTATTATTAACTTTTATTAACTAGTTGTCATATCTTTCTTTCTTCAGAAAATTGCTGTTCGCTTTCTTAATGTCCAAAACATTTCATAATTAAGAATTAAATCGCTCATGCACATCTTCCACTATTCAATATTTTATTTTAAAAAAGAACTCCTATCCAACATAAAATTAGAAATATTACTGATATCACATGCATCTGACATCACAAATTTTGGAAAATTTATGGGCTTTTATTACATTCCCCATTACGAGTTGGGGATTATATAAACTAATCGGTAAATGCTATAAATATTCAATAATTTATCACATTTACCAAGTTTGTTGGTGATTATGAACAACCACCGGTAATTATACATAATCACCGGTTTATTACATTTACTGTAACATATATATGAGCAAAAGTTTTGGAAGAGATCTATTAGTGTTCCAAATAATCACTCAAAATTGCAGTGACATAAAACGGATGTACTTAGGATTAAGGAAGTCAACCTAAAATATTCCATGCCTTGAGTCATAATGTATACTATATATAATCGATACAGTGGTACCCATGTCTACTTGATAAAGGGTTCAGAGTGAAACTGGTACCATGTCTCCTTCGTTCAGCCTTAATAACCGTAAGTTATCCCTAAGAAGTAGGCATTCACTATAATTTCGCACTTTTGAGTGAAGTTGACACATGCCTCGGGAGATACCGAAACTTTTGGAAAGGAAGTCATTATCAAAAATATTTTGATCAATATATGGTTTACTACCAACTTTGAAAAACTTTGTTCCGATCCTTTTGTTAATGGCTGTCAATTCAATTTTCACCTGAGGTAGAGTTACACAGATAAATTGGCGTTTCAGAAATTTTTCAAAGCACTACTGGATTAAAGAAAGGGAGCCATAGCACATTAGAATGGTGAAGATGGGAAATGAAGACATAAAAATGAATTAGAAAATCAACTGTCTACTGAATAGATGTTTTCAGCGAACTTTGAAATAAAAATGATACAACAGTGGGTATTAAAATATTAAATTTTTGTAAAATAAAACATGTCGCAAGTATGAAGTACTGATCTCTAATATTGTTTTCAATAATGTTTCAAAGAAATGGAATACTTAGTTGAGTTATTGAAATTAACGCTTTTAAAATATTTCAAACAGAAATAACATTATTCAAAAATTGTCTGTTGTTTTTGTATAATATTTCTGCATATGAGCTTAAATTATGAAGCATAATGCGTAATTAGTACGTTTCTATCATTATATTTACAAAATCGGCGATAACATAAACTATTAATATTTATAATGTTTAAGACAGTTAAATACAGAATGTTTCGAAATTCAAAAGAAAAATTTAAAGGGTTACAGTAAGCATCTAAGATAACAATTTTCACCGTTCAATGAAAAGCCGGAGAGTAAGCGGTGAACCGCTAGTCGGCGCTGTAACGAAAAGAATAGAGCGCGAGTTTCCTTCCACATCGTCATTTGTATCATTGATTTCAGAAAGCATAAAGACGTACAATAGTCAGGAAAAGGGGGACATACTCTCGTGAATGAGAATGCTGTGAGAACTGAAAGTTTCCCGTTTGCTCTCCGCTCGTTTTGCTCTTCTTCCCATTTGCTCTCCGCTTATTCATTGCATGGTGAAAACTGCTTGTTTAGATGTTTACTAACACTTTTTAAATTTTTACCCATGAGTTTCAAACCCCCCCTTTAATGTTCTTGTACTAATTTCATAATTTATTTTGATTTTTGACATAATAAAGAGTATATAAATAAGAGTACGTAATAAAGAATACATAATAAAGAGTACGTAATAAAGAATACACAATAAAGAGTACATAATAAAGAGTACATAATAAAGAATACATAATAAAGAGTACATAATTTCTTTTAATACATAGAATACATAATTTTTTGATATAAATATTTTTCACCTAAACTTGTACAGCTTAAAAAAACTGATTAATGATTACATTTATTGGGTATTAACAAGTTGTGTGAGTAGAGAGAGAAGAAGAAGAAGAAGGAAAAAGAACCGAAATGAATAGATTGTGGGTCTGAAAAAGACGATACAATCTTTCTGTAAGAGATAATTTATTCCACACCAGTGATGACCTTGTCCTCCAGTAAAAGGGGTCTGTAATAGGCTCTTTCGTGTTTCCATCTACCTCTAACAAGGCAATTAGAAAGAGTGGACATCAACATTCCTCATCGAGTTCATGATTGGATTGCACACTTCTCAGAAAGAAATGGAAAAGGATTAAGTGATTTTATTTCCTTAAGAATGGGTATTGTGATTCACCTGGTACGAAGTCACGCCAATTTTGGAATAACATTTTGCACTAGAAATTTGATTTGAAAAATACATTTATAAAGTGAGAAGTATTATTCAATATGTGTAAGTAAATGTTTTTGGAAGATCAATTAGAATATATAATGAAGGATAATGTATAAATAATATGTAAAAGTAAGCTGATTATAAAATATTTATTAATTTTTGTTCAGCTGCGCAATCCGTAAAAATTACGTGAATATAGAAAAGCGGAAAATGGGAAGAAAGTTCAGGATATGAAATAAGTCTATTTTTTTATAATAAGTTGTAAAGTCAATGTTATTTCTGCTTAATAATTTCGATCATTGTACAAATGTATTTCAATGGATGCTACTTGATACATTCAATATATACTGCAAAATTAATTAAAAACAAAACTATAAGTTAGAGGTCGGCGACGTGTTTTGAAAAAAGGATAGATGATTAAGCTTTTAGGCTTGGAGAAAAACTAGGAAACAAACAAAAAATAAGTTGAAGTTGAACAAGTTGAAAAACAAGTTGAATTTTTGAAATTATAAAGTGATATTTTTGCATAATATTTACATGAGAATACTCACAAAAATTATAATTTATTAATAAATTTATGATAGAATTGGTCAAATTTATGCTAATTCGATAAATGCATTTTGTTTTTCTGAGTTAATATTTCACTATACTAGATTTCGAAAATTGTACCTCATATCAATAAGGGTGTTTGTAAGGGGCCATCTGTTATATTAATATCCTTTTTTGCAATTCTTTTATTTTCAAAAAATATCATTTCGCATCGATTTATTTAGAATATCCTCTTTTTAGAGATCAGTCACTTCCAATTAAAGGTACAAAGGAAGGTTTTCAATATTCATTACCAAATTGAATTTAATAAGTGGAAATGTCTTTTGAACATGGATCAAGATCCAAGAAACGTAATATTAATTTAGTTCAGAAAATGTATCAAAAGACTCGAATTGTTTTGAGACAGTGATTTTACTAATAATTGAAATTTGTTACGGAAAATGATCAAATTCGGTTCATATGGTTTGTGTTTCAAACGATGCATATTTTCGGTGATATGTGTGTGAATTTATGATATAAATGATTTCACATATGAGTACTGCTTTTCTCAGCACTTTTAAGTGAAAATTCAGAAAAAAAATATGTAAGAATAACATTAACTTGCATTTCCCCCTGAATAATAGGGACAGATAGCCAGGGAGTTTTAGTTCTCAAATCCTTGCAATACATTGTAAAAAATAATTTAATTTCAAGATGAGAAGAAGAATGTATCATGGTAAATAGTTTATTAAATTACTTAAATACCAAAATAATTATAATATGCATAGAATAAATGACTGAAAGAAAAAAAACAGTTCTGTATAAAGAGGAGAAAATGAGAGATTATACAAAAGGTATGGAGACTTATGGATATGAATTTAAGGAATGATAGGAAACCTATAAACGAGAAATTTTCACCATTTAATTCGTAGGCATTAAACAAGAGGCGAACCTCTAGGTGGCGCTGTAATGGAAAGCATAAATCGCGAGTTTTCTCACACATTATCATTTCTATCAAGGCAGATGATGACTTCGAGGAACTTGATATATTTTGTAATGGCATGTGCCCATCATTCTCTTCTGGATAATGGGTTACACAAACTACGGGCTTAGAATTGATTGGGTCATGGAAGGGGAACGGAGTTAAGTCTCGTATTATCAAGTTGCAAGACATTATAGATAAGCATTCTCCTGATATATTTTTACTTCAAGAAACAACAGTTTTAAGACCAGATGTTAGCTTCAAAATTCCAAATTCCGCAATATACTGAAAAGACAGAATTAACCAAACACACATCCTTTGATGGTACTGCTTTTAGGATTCGAAACTACATACCACACTATCACATACCAACACCTTCTCTAGGGGGCTAGAAATAATAATTTTTGCTCTAACACCAACGAGAGAAGATCCTATTTTAAATATGTTCAATTTATGTTTCTCCAACAGCTAATGCAACAATAACTTCTTCTGATCTGGAAGTAATTGCTCGTTTGGGAGGAGCTTCCATTCTTTGAAGAGATTTTAATACCCATCATACCTGCTAGGGATGTAAAATAAGTAATAACATAGGAAACAGAATTAAATTTTCACAGCAACACGACTATGAAATAAAAGTCCCACCCACACCTACACACTTTGGTTATAACTTCGCCTGCACCATAGAATTTGCTCTCATGCGGAATTTTCATTGGTGTGTAAAGTTTCTTCGATTTCCGAACTCACATCAGACCACATTCGGATTGTTATATTAATTTTAAAACCTTACTCCATATAGTAATTAATGAAAGGAATGTTTCCACAAACTAGGAAGAATTCCGAAAATTTGAAACACAAACACCACACTAAATTTTACCCCTCCATCACAGAAATCGAAATTGAGGAGAAAGTATTCCTCCTAACAAACAATATTTTACCAGGACACAAACTGGCTTCAAAACCAGTTCACAAAAAAAAATTATTTTATCAACGAAGAACTCAATAGTATGTTCAAATTTCGAAACAAACTGAAGAAGAAATGGCAATTAATCTGACATTCAGCTGATAAAATTACGATAATTTTCAAAGCCACATTAAATGCAAATTACAAGAATTCACACACATATCGTGGGATGAACTGCTTGTGCTGGTAGCTGAGGACAGTTCCCTCTGGGGAATAGCCAATGAGCATGAGCTCCTAGCAAAATGAGGACACATGTTTCGACCCTTAAAGATCGCACTTTCTGATCTTAAAAAAAAATATTTTGGCCGACTCGCTTGAAGTACAATTCAAATTGAATGATGTAATACATTCAAATTTTGATAAAACACTACAGATGTCGTTCGCAACAATTTAAGTAACGTAAATATTTTTTTTTTTTCAAATTCTCTTCCTTCTATGCTATTTGAAATTGTCACTATATAGAGAAAATAAAAATTAAAAAAAGCCACGGTTTGGGAAGGAGTCACTAATAAAGCGATAAGAGAACTTTCACTCAAAATTATCTTTAAAATCACCTATATTGTTACATAATTAATTTAGGGTATTTTCCTCAGACGTGGAAAAATGTATCTGTCATTCCCATTATTAAGCCAGTTAATGATCCCAACTCCCTGATAGTTATTGCTTAATTATCCCTCTTATTTATACTCAGTAAACTTGCAGAAAAAGTATTCCTAAACAGACTAAATGATCATTTAAATTGTAATGATATCTCAATCCATGGACAACATGATAATAGGGAAAAATTGTCCATCACCCATCAGTTTCTCCGAGTCTTTGAGGACGTTAAGTCAGGACTTTATAATGGAACATCGACGGGTGCAATTTTCCTCGAGACTCTAAAACCATTCGACTGGATTTTGCATTATATATATATATATATATATATATATATATATATATATATATATATATATAATTAACTTTTAACTTTTTGATTCATACATCAGAAATAAAAACTTTGCAGTCAAGATTAATAGTGCCTACTCAGAAACAATGATTATAATTGCTGGCATGGCCCAGGGCTAAATTTTAGGACTGATTTATTATCAGTTTTTGTGAACAACATCTCTAAAGTATTCAACACGACTCTCTGCATGTATGCAGAGCTCTTCACAAACACATTACACAGCGAGAAGACTGGTTCTTCAAATGAAATTTGCCCTGAATGTCTCCAAAATGGAGGAAGTCTTTTCACACAACAGACCCAGAATAAATCATGATGTCACCCTCAACCACCAAAGGTTCACCAAGTCTCCCCACACAAAATTCTTCGGAATTATTTTAGACAAAAAAACCCCTCACTTTTGAACAACACATCACACAAAGCATTAAGAAATTCCGAAACAGCGTGTGTTTGGTTTACCCTTTAATTGCTCAGAATTCCAAACTAAGTATAGAAAACTAGTTGCTTACCTATACCTTGATTCTCAAACCAATCCTAACTTACAACTATCCAGTTTGGAGGGGTGCTGCTGCCAAAACATACATTCAAAAGTTAGAAAAAGCACAAAACAACATTATCAGACAAATTGTAAACGTGAGATGGTTCATGAGAAATGCAGATATTTACAAATCTTTTAAATGTTCAACCATGAAACACAACATTAAAAACTCTCTCTTGAATTTTATAATATTTTCATTAACATCAACAAGAACTCCATTTTAGATATTTCTAATTATGATCCAGATCCTAACTTTAAAAGACCCCAAAACATCCTCTTAAACTTTTTAAAAAATCCCTTTTTCTCACTGCCGAATTTTCACACAAATACAGAAATGCTTTACTCCACCCACTTCACTTAACAACAGACCAATCAGAACAAGTCCTTTCATCACCACTTTTCCCACACTGATCTTTCTGAAATATACCCACTTCTTCACAATGACTCGAAAGTTAGTTACCCCATTGGATGGCTGCTAATGTTAGCCACATCTCCATAGCTCCACTTGTTAACTTCAAACTCCTAATTTTAAATGCTCATATATCCTTTTTATTAATTCCAAGTAAATTTTAGTTTTCTAAATCTTTACTTTTATTTGCAACATTTTTTTTTATTATAAACAATTAAATAAAACTCAGCTTTGAACTGGAATAAGTCAAGACATGGATATTGAGAACCAGAAGGCCCAGGAGCTCCATATAAACCTCGTCAACCTATTTCTATCGTAGATTTCTCGAGGCAAGGTCTTTTCCTGATTACTGTACTAGCACTTTCCGATGTGTAAAGAAAATTTGGGATTTATGCTTTTTTATTGCTTCGTTCCATCTTCAAAAAAATTCATTTTTTTACCAGAATACGGTGTATTCATATAAATGTGATGTAAGACTCCCTTCTTTTCATTTAAATTAACCTTGAGAAAAAACTACTGAAAATTAATAAAATACTTTTTAAGTTTCTGAATAAATAATTCAAAAAACTGCGTAGTGTATAAAGTAGTATATATAAACTGCTGTTTGTGTCACAACACCATGAAGGAATCATCAGAATCAAATGGGAAATTCACTTGTAAAAAAATGTCAATTATAGGATATTATGCAAATTAATAAAGTTTTCAGAGCCATCGCTTGCGCGGCATAGCACTCTGAATGATGCTGGCGTATAAATAAATGCTGCTTGTAGGACGTTGAAAAAAAAAGTCTATGATTGTTGTTAGTGGCATGGCGAAGTGAGACCTGAGTATGCCTCCGACGGAAGAATAAGAAATTCAAGCAACTTCGGAGTTTTGAACGAGGAGGATAATCGGCCTTCGAGAAGGAGGATATCGCGCAATAGCAGCTCGTAATACGCTTGGAACCAGTTCCACAGTGATGCGAGTTTGGAAACAGTGGTCGACGAGCACCGAACAACTCGAAAAACGGGCACTGGACGTGACGGTGACGTCAGAGCGCGATGATCGACACCTGCTCCGCATGGCGGTGAATGATCACACAGCTTCCTCCAGGCAGCTGGCAGCGTTGATCTACTGCTACAGGTGGCCTGTCGGCTTCGTCAATTCGTCGTCGTCTGCTGCACCGTGGATTGCGTGCAGGGGTGCCTTTTATGCAGGATTCCCTCACGGCGAATCATCGACTGCGTCGGCAGTGGGCTCTTGGCTGAGAGACGAGCGAGCTGATTGGCACAAGTTGTCTTTTCAGATGATCACGCTTCCAATTTATTGTGGACCCATGATGGCCGTGTTCGTGTTAGACGTTATACGGTCCAGCGCTGCCTTCCTGTATTATTGAACGACATAGTGGTCAGAACACCCGGAGTTATAGTCTGGGGTGATTTCGTATCATGGATGATCAATTTGATACGAATTGAGGTAATCTCAACCCAGCAACAGGTACGTGAAGTGCTACAGCCCGAAGTCGTTCGCGCTTTCCTTCAAGGCATCCCTGGAGCTATCTTTCAGCAGGATAATGCACGCCCACATGTTGCGCGGACTGTTCGAGACTTCTGTTCCAGCACAACGCATGCAACTTCTTCGCCAGCCTGCCTTATTCACCGGATATGTCGCCTATTGGTAGCACGTGTGGGATATGGTTGGTCAGCGTCTCGCTCGTGATCCGCACCGCAGTTTCAAAGACGAACTTTGGTTGCGCATACAAACGATATAGGTGTTCTCTTCCTCAAGCAGATATTCAACATCTGTTTGACTCCATACCACGTCGTATAGCACTTATTGCAGCGCATGGTGGCTGCACAAATGCTGATTTCGGACGCTTAATTTGTTTTCTTTTGTTTTGAAAATTTCATGTTTATTTGTATCAGTACAAGTCGTTTCTGCATTAGCATTTGATTCGATGATTCTTTCATGGTGTTGCATTTTCTACAAACAGCAGTATAGTTTTACAATACTACAGGTGTTTCAAAACTCAATGGGTTAAAATAAGAGGTGACCTGTAACATCTAAACTAGCAATTTGAACCATACATGTATAGGTATAGAAAAGCGGGAACTGTTAGACGGTACTATAATGAAAAGCAT
>BMAW01107011.1:0-24563 GCA_019974015.1 Nephila pilipes
CTCGGTTTTGTGTTCGTCAAAATAAATAAATAAAATGTGAAAAAAAAATTATTTGTTGAAAACTTTGAAGTTGCGTTCATTCCTTTTGGTGAATAAATAATCTGAAGTCATTTCAGTTGACGTCATCGGTATCTTTTTCGTTTAATTCGCAACAGAACTCCTGTTTAGTTTTCATTGATGAGACCTGAATTCACAATTACACACCGAAATCAAAGAAACTATGATTTACCCCCATTTCATTTTTAATTTAACAATTTCCCATTTGTAACCGTCTCCTTCGCATATATTTCTTTTCAATAATAAAACTCCAGGAAAAACAACAATATCAATAACTAAAAACAATTTATATATTTTAACTAAATCAAATTATTTCTTTTGTATGAAAGCTATTTCTTTACTCTTCCTGCTTTCAAAAATGTTTTAATGTGATACTAAAACAGAACAACATTTTAACTAGCCGCGTTAATTTTAGGTCCTTATAAGTCTAATTCAAGATCTCGAAAAAGAATCATGTTTAAAAATATTAAAGAAAACTCATACAAATTCCAGAAAAAAAATTTTGAATTTTTTTCTGAATTTAAGTGCTTTTTAAAAAACCCGTATATATCAATCCTGTCTCGAGAAAAAAAAAGTTAAAAACGTCAAATAAATATACACACGAATAATACAATATTTCAAGCGTTAAAGTCTCTCTTGTTTATGTTTAATCCAAGCACTGAAAACTTATGTTTAGTTTTACTTTTTGTTTTTAGAGTATTTTCTTTTGTTTTTTTTTTTTTACCATTCTTCCGACCAATCGAATTTCTTTTAAGTGGGCAAATAATCTGGAATGCACTCGAAACTGCTCAGGTTTAATGTTTATTCCTATTTTTTTAAAAAAAGAAAGTAATTCAAGTGAAATTATTTCAAAAACGTTCAGTTTAAGTTTTAGAAGTCGTAAATGCAATATAAGATATATATTTTGTAATATCTACGAACGTAATTATAACTTTTAAATGCATGAAATGTTGCATTTTTTCATTTTTATATGTTGAATCAAAGAACGTTTCTCTGATTTCGTAGATGTATTATTTATACGAATTTGATAAAAAGAACGCCAAAAAATAAATTTTTGAAAGTGTAAGTCATGCATTACGTCTTAGAGTAAAATATATGCACACCTAATACTGTTTTTATACGGTAGATTCCTCAGTAAAATCAAAGCAAAATTTTCTTGTCAGGATTCGAAATGATTGTGTTAAATCTAAATAAGCCGTGTAAACAGAGAATTAAAAAAAAAAAAAAACATTTTCCAACTCGTTCTGATTCAAAATCGTATAAAAGAAGTTCGTTTAAAAACGGAAAGTGGTATACTTGTATTTTTCTTGAAATGGGATGTTTTAATATTCTGGTGTACTTGCATCAAAATATGCTTTAGCGCTGATAATTCCCAACTCTTGTAATGAAGTTATTTCCCAAATTCTGAGAACCTAGTCTTTTTCTAATAAATATTCAAAAAAAAATTTAAGTTTTGCATTATATTTGTATAATCATTATGGGATGTTTTAACTTAAAAGATTTAAATTTCATCAAATTTTTACTTTTAAAATTTGTAACGTTTGGCTATTCGCGCTTTTCCCTTCTCTAATTTAGGAAGCTTTATAGCAATTTGTGAATTGCAAAAATAATTATTTCTGCATAAACAAATTGAAACATGAAGAAGTAAGTCAGATTACAAAAAGAAGTGTAGTGAATTAAAATAAATAGAGATTTATAAAAGAAAGTGAATTGCAAGGAAAAAGAAGTGTGATAAATTATAACGGCAGGTTGATAAATATTTGTCAGTTGTATCAAAATATCGCGATTAATCTTCGAGAATGAAACGATTCTTAGTTGAAGTATTAAGATAAGTACCGCCTGCTTGCAAGAAGTGATTTAACCAGAGCGTTTGAATTTGTAAAATAAGTCTTTTTTAGTAGAGCATACTTTAAAATTGATGGGTTAAGAGGAATTCGAGAAAGCGAGAGAGTTAATCAATTTTTCAGTGGTTATTAATAAAGTATTTATCTTGCTTTATTGATGTTTAAGATATTGAAATTTTTTGGCGCTAGAGCCATATGTGGATATACTGCGCCAAACAAGGTAAGACTGCGTTCTAGACATATGAAAAGATTTGGAAATACTTAAAAATTAATTGACTAGAAGCAGGGCTAAAAATAGGGAAGGATCGCTAAGGTATTCAGAGAGTTGATCTTGCTCTTACATTCTATAATTGGAGTATAATAATTTTTGACTGCTCCATTAGAAGGAAAGATTGCAGTAGAATTAGATTATGAAGGTACTTCGTCAAAAATCATAGTTATGTTCATAAATGCTTTACAAATTTTTGAAGTTCTAAATTATGTAGATCGTACGCTAGATAAACGTAGAGGTAAGCACACGAAAGAGAAATGTAAATACAGCAATCGATTATTAAATACTGATCACAAAGTGTTCTTTTATAATTGGTTTTAAAGATTATATATATATATATATATATATATATATATATATATATATATATATTAATTCGAGAAACTTTTTTTTAATTAGTTGATTTTAAGTTGTTTTTAAATTCAAAGTACTTACATTTAAAACACATATTAATTATTAAGAAAAAAATTCTCATCTGGGTTCACAAATGAAACAAATATCTCTACTCTCTTCTATTAACCTATTCGGGACTGAGGACTGAATCTAAAATCTTCTTTGAGTCCAGAATTTGTTCACCTGAGAATTTAGTAATAGAGTCAGTTTTAAGACATAACATGTTTAGGTTCTGCATTGTTAATAAAATGTACGCCTAAATTTCTTGTTTTAAAAAATAATGTTGTAAAAATATCCGAAGTGTTTAGACTATTTTTTAAAAAAAATCCAGTTTTTGTCGTATTTTACATGATGTTTACGTAAATGTTTTACAAACCGATGCGTCAAAATGCTTTTTAAATTAAGGACTTTGTCTTCCTATTCGAATTAACTTTAGCAAAATACGAAGATTTATAAACAAAAAATTGAATGAATATTTTTAAAAATCATGTTTTTAAATTAATTCTTTAAATTTTTTTTTATTCAATTACTTTGCAGTTTTAATTATTTATCCTTAGATGATTAAAAATTCTCCATATTAATCACAATTTAGAATGAAGTCTAGAATTTCAAAACATTTCAAAACAAATATTTCAAATTTTTAGTTTGAGATGGGTTATTTTGCATAATTATTAACAATTATAAAAATTATAGGGATGTATCACTTCATACATTATGATTTAACGCAACAAAAGGGCACCATGTATCTAAAGTCATTTGATAAACCTAGAAAAATTAATAATAGATACTTTTCAACACTTAAAAAACCGACATCAGATAATTTACATCAATAAATAACCAAACAAACGTTTTAACCAAATAAATTTTATTTTATGTTTTTTTAAAAAAAAAAGCAATTTTTTTTTAAAATTTCATAGGATACTACAAAAGTAAGCGTAATTTATAAAATAAATGCAAGCATAACTTAACAAAACTTGTAAATTTATTTTCATTTTTTCAGTAAATGAATTTGTTATAGTGAGGCTAATTACTTTTTAAATTTCAAAGCAAAAAATTTATAAATTCAGAAAAATTATTTTTTTAACTGTAATAGCTTCATACTTTAAATAAGAAAGTTATGTTCATAGACATGCCTCATTATCGACATAATTCAATTCATCCATGGGAATATAGTTTCCCTTCAAAGTATTTTACAAAATTCACACAAAACTTCAATAATATTTACTTGACATTATTTCTAACGATCGATGAAAAGTATTTCTACTTTCATAGCAGAAGTACAATAACACAATGAGAGTAATACTTGAAACATATGAAATTTAAATTTAGTGTAATATTTTAAATGTATAATTCCTTATCTGAAAATGAAGTATAAAAAGTCAGTTTGAATAAGATTATCGTGCTTAACAATTGTAGCTCCATGATTTTCGCAGACGTTAGTATAAAATAATTACCTACAATAAAAAAAATTATTTTGTTGAAAACTTTAAAGTCGTGTTCATTCTTTTTAGTAAAGAAATACATCTCCTTTTATGTAATAGCGTCGAGAAAGTGATATCGCAAATGTTTCAAAAATGATACACACATCACACTATGAATGACGAAGTACAAACAAAGCTACATATTGCGTTATACAGACAGCAATAATACGCTCATAAACGCGGCATCACTTGAGTGTTGCTAAATTTCAAAAATCAGTTGACTGTGGAAGTTGTTAGAAGAAGGCAAATTAGCAGTTTGAGACATTCTCCCAACTTTTGAGTTCTTTATTTTAATTAAAACTCAAACACTGACTCGATGATAGGCCTTAAAGTTTTAAACTCTGAGAACGTTTCAAACTACTTTCACAAAGAGAGTGAGAATTTGAGCAACTTTTTCTGCTTCAACAATTCGACCACGAATGTCACTTGTATCAGATGCGTTGACTTCCAATACTTAAAGTATTTGGATAGTTCTGATGAAGGTGACAAAATGGGTCTAAACTTCTGAGTGAGTAAGTGATTGTGGAGTTTTAAGGCGCAAGAGCCGGGTCTTAACTTCTATACTTTACAAACCATCATTGCCTTTGATTATGTGAAAATTCATTTTCTTATATTGATTGAAACTTCTTAATTATATTCCGTTAAAAATTATTTTTTTGCTTCTCTCAGTTCGGCATTTTCTAATTTTCTATTTTTATATCATATTTCTGACTTTTCCATTTTTAAATTTTAACAAAATTATACCCTACTGATTATATAATTCATTGCTTTTTAAAACGTTTTTCTGAATTTCACTTGGTGTGTGTGTGTGTCATCAAATTTTCGATCGTTAATTTAACCAACTTCCCATCAAGCTAGAGCTTTGAAATTTTGAGAATCGTTCGTACTCGCCTAACAATGCAATATTTAGACGTTTGCGACAAGTTTTAACTAATATTTTCTTTAATAATGCAGTTTAGCCCAAACACTTGGCGCGATTTCAAAAATTGGCACCAAACTTGGCGATTGTTTATTTTTTTTTTTTTTTTGCTGAGCGTTAAATACGTGAAACGGAATAGGGTAGCCACATTTGGCAAAATACTGCCAAATAATTCTTGTCGCCAAGGATAAAGCTTTCCTGAATTCTGGTTCCCATTTTTTTTAATAGAATGACTTACAAACTTTCAAATGAATGTTTTGATTTTATGAGTATTATGAATTTCTTAATATGCTCACAAATGTATCTTTTTAAGTAAATTTTAAAGTTAAAAATAACTAACAGTTTTAACTAATATTTCAATAATTTTTTTAATAAACTTTGCTACCATATAAAAACGTTATTTTTAAAAACGTTGGTTTTTATATCGAATTATTCTTTATCGAGACACTGTGGAGGAACTTAAGGTTGATTGGCGAGGGAACTTTTACTTTTGAATATTCGGGATATGACACGAGCGACACTCGTGCTGGAACCATCCCTCTCCAAATTTCCACACCTTAGCAACTTGCGACCTCAACCAGATTTAACGTGCGTCATTCCTGCTACCCCACGAGTCTTTAGTTGCCTCAGGTCTGAACCCATGACTCGATGTAAACAACCCAGGCGCTTGTGCACTACCATGAGCAGTACGCCTATCATAGCGAAAACTAAATATAAATGTTTCTCACAAAAAAAAAGTTTTTAATCGAACTGATGCTGCATGTAAAGCTCCACGGATCAGTTTGATTAAAACCTTTATTTCTTTTTTTTTTAATAAAATTAAATTTTCTGTCTAAATTTTCAAGAATAAATTTATTTTACTTTTTTGTTTCTTTTGGTCAAGATTTCGCATGATTTATTCATATTTTAATATATCTTCTTCAGGATGCGATACCCTTATGGTTCTGGTTGTGGACTCGTGGCCAGAGGTTTTCGTCGAATCATGAGTTCGAGCCTTGATGACATTAAACATCCGCCAATTAGGCACGGTAATGCACGTCAAATCTGTCCAGGCCCAAAATCCTTCCGATGGCGTGGTGTGGGTAATAAGAGAGAGAGGTGTAAACTGAGGTGCCGTACTCGTAACTTGACTGAGACTAAAAATTACGAGGTCCGTCTCAAACAGCTCTCGTGTTGCTTCCAGTGCGACGTTAACTAAAGCAACCGACAATTTATTGTACCTTCATTTTATATGGAAATTCTATATCGTACTATAAGTATTTTGAATTCAAAATTGAACATTTAACCTGAAGTGAAATTGAGTACTGTATTTTGAATTCAAATTTGAACAGTTAACCAGAAGTGAAATTGAGTACTGTATTTGGATCAAAGTAGATCGAACGTGATAAATGTACGTGATTTTTTTTTTCACTCTAAAGGGAGGTTTAGGAAAAAAGAAAACGTTTTTGGATACAAGAATATCTAGCATATAAATGACAAACATTTATGCACATGGCCATGAGCTAAACACAAAGTAAATGCAACTCCAAGAGAAGATCTCTTCTAAAACTTGAACGCTTTCCTGAATGCATTATCTAAGTTTTCTGTCAATTTTCTGCCTCGGAAAACGAAATCTTGCGATTTTCTATGTTGTATTTAAATAATGGTATATACAGTAGTTTAAAATATGTGACTAAATAAAAATAATTTTTGAATGCTGCCTTTTGAATGAATCCCTAGAGGAAAAATGTTCTTAATGACTTAATTTAGGCATTGTTTAATTTTTATATTTCTAACATATAAAGCTTTTGAGAAACATTGCAATTTTTTTAAGGCGCGTACTCAATTTCTGTCCAAGATGTTCGCGGACTACCATGAAATACTCGTTTAATTTGTTTTTAAAATGAAAAATTAGTTATTTTAATGAACTTCACAACTTCATACTAGAAGCAACACGAGGGCTATTTTTGATTGACATCGTAATTTTGAACCTCAGTGTCGAGTGACGAGGACGACACTTCATCTGGCACCGTCCTTCGTACTTCCACATTACGCAAAATGGAAGACTTCGGGCCCTGACACATTTAACGTGCATCAGTCCCGGCAACACGGCAAGTCTTTTGTGCCTAAGTCTCAAACCCATGACTCAAAGAAAACCGACTGCAACGAGTCCGAAACCACGACCACTGGGCTACCGCGATCAAGGACATGGTTTCGGAGTAATGAGGACGACACCTGAGTAGGGAACTTCCTCATCTTACTTCCGCACCACGCCACTAGAGGAATATGTACCTCGTCATATTTAACGTGCATCAATCCCAACTACACGGCGGATCTTTAGAGGAATAAAGGTTTGATTCAATGAATCGATGATGACCTTCGGCCGCGAATCCGCGACAATGACTAATAGGCCGCGCCGGCCAAATGGCTCGTATGAAGCAACAAGATTAATTTAAAGTAGATCACAATACATTATTAATTTGAGAAATTTATTTAACAACAGAAATTATTGTTTATCTTCTAAAATGTAATAATGAAAAAAATACTGTTAGCCTTTTAATACTATTATATAAAGGAATTAATTCTTTCCTGAAAGATAGAAAAAGTAAAAAGAAAGATAATCACATTTTAGTAACAGCACGGAAAAGATGAAAATTTTGAAAAAAGATAGTTTAATTTTTTTTACAGTGGGTTATTTACTGTGGGTTATAAAATCAATGCATCCCAATGCTTTGATGATATTTATTGGAATTTATGAAAATGTGTTTAATATATAAGTAAATTAACTATTGGAAGTTAATCGCTCTACAAACATAAAAACAACATTAATGAAGAATTTGAAAACTATTTTTTTTTTTGCTATTCTCTTGTTGCCACACCATATTAAATTTTTGCGAAATTGATTGTGATTCAATGTTTGTGAACGTCGCTTTCACAAGCAGCGCGAAGACTATTGTCGCCGAGCTTATTGACTTTGAACCTCTGTCAAATAGCGAGAATGAAACGCCTGATATGACTCACCTTCTCCAATTTTAGTGTGTGAGTTGCAGTGCGGCTTAATGACGCAAGAGCCAGATGCAGCCCTGTTGCGTTAAACCAAGTGTAACTGCGATCCAGACGATTGAATGTGCGAATTATGCCGAATAAAGCCAAACGCCAAACAATGTAAGTAGTGAGTGCGAAGCTAGTAAAGATGTTATTTGGACGGGAACAAACTGAAAAAAAAAGTTTGACAAGAAGGATAAGACAAAAATAGAAAGGGATTGATGGGGAATCCAGGGACTAATCACCTGTGGTTACGAAACACAGAAAATCTCATCAGAGATGAAAAAAATCAATTAGGTCCCTGAAGTTCGTAAAGGCCGTAGTCACCTGAAGAATGTAAGCCCCTAAATGCATCCATTTCTCTAAACTTCCACACCTTACCGACGTAAGGTTTTTTAGCTTTTGAAAAGCCTAATATGCAACATCACGGCGGTTTATTTAGTAAAAGAATAATTACCCCAATCAGCATCTCAAATAGAAAAACACTTGCATTCATTCAGATATAAATATTATGATTTCACAAGCCTGACTGATTTACTGTTTTAACCTTGTCCTTAAAAGCAATACGAGGGTTGTTTATCACATAAAAGGTAAATAACGAACCTTAGTCAAGTGACGATTATGATACACGAAATGGTACCTTCACCTCCAATCTTCCACAACACAGCAATAAAAATAAAAGAAACCTCGAACTTTCCCCTCTACACGGTGGGGTTTTAATATAATCAGGATTAGAGTAAACGATTCTAGAAGCACTTCCGCCCTCGAGCACGCGACTGTGACCAATCTTCTATTGCATCAATAGTTGCATTAGGACTCCAACGTAAGATTCTAAGGAAACCACTTAGTCATAATTTTTGATGTTGACAACTCATCCACAGCAAGCATGAGACCCCACGAATAAGAAAACTACAAAGTGTATATTTCTTATTGCTTTAAAGCTATACATGTTTATCAATTCTCAAATATTTCTTAATAACTTTTATTTCATTTGAAAAAGTTCAAAGTATATTTTGTTCAATAAAACACTTATAGCCGAAAATCGTCACGTAAGAAATTCATTCTAAAAAATAAAAAATACTCAAAAGGTTAACAAATTTTACTATATTCTTCCATTTAGCCCGCGCGACTGTGGAATATCTGTAAACTCATGTTTGTAAGCAGAATTTATTAAAGTCTTAGCGTTTAATATGATGACCACAATTTTAATAGACAACAGGTAAAGTGGTACGTATTACGAGGAAATTTTACTAATGAAGAACTAATTTTTGTTATATTTAAAATACTGTTTTTTGAATGTAGTATATAATTCATATGTATCAAAATATTTCATTTGAACTAGAGCGTATATTGCATTCTGCTTGGAGTCTATTGTAAAAAATCTCATAATTTTAGAAAAATTCAGTTTTCTTAAGCACCGTATTTTAAATAAAAAGATTTTAAAAGTCCTTCTGAAATGTTGAATCAATAATGTATTTAAATATAATTAAAATCGAATTATTTAATTAATTGCATTTGAAGGTATTTAACGTTAGGTGGTTATTAATTTCCCTACATTTAACTCCCATTTCAGTATGATGTCAATTTCAAAAAACTTTTACAAACATTTCATGTTTTTTTTGCTATAAGATAGGTTATTAAGTATATTTCGTAATAAATAAAACGATTTTCTTACTGCATCACCTACAAAGATTTAAAATTTAAATTGAGAATCAAAGCGTACCATATGTCCATAAATATTCGATAAACCTAGAAAAATTATTACATACACCTCAACACTAAAAAAGAAAATTTTCTGATTTAACAAAAAAAATTCCAGTCTTAAAGAAAATAAGTATTTATTTAGTGTTCTCCAGTACAAATAATTTTCAATTTAATAAGATGCAACAAAAAAAAATCAACTTAAAAATTACTCAATGTTATTAACAATAACCGGTTAATCGTTGTTTTACCTCTTAACTATTTTGCGTATTCGTCTAAATACTTCAATCTAAATCCATAAAATTCAAAGCATTATCAGAAAGAAAATTTCCACATGCTTATTTCATGAAACTTGGAGACCTTTCACATGAGAATTTCTGAATTTTTTTAAACTAAAAACGAAATTAGAATGAAACTGATAACAGAATTGCATAATGCACATATAGCAATCGCTATCAGAAATAGGATCGTTTAATTACTATAGAACTAGAAATCTAAATTTTATAAATTTCTGTCACATATAAAAAGTATGCTTCGTTCTGTAATTAGGAAAAATAAAAATAAATTGCTCTAAGATTCTTGTGTTCACTAATTAAAACATTAAAATTCATTCCTTTAATGTAGATTACGTCAATATCAAATATTCGGGATCCAAGAAATCGTTTGTTAAATAGATAAAAATATGTTTATTCCTTTTGATGAATAGTTGTCGCCTCCAGTGAAAGTGTTACGAAAATGACATAATTCAAGTATCAGAAACATGAAGACCTCTTCTCAGGACAGATACGGGAATGTCTTCTTAAACTACCACTTTGTGAGAAAGATTTCTTGCAGAATTCACAAACGAATGGTTTTTCTTTGGTATGAATACGTAAATGAGTTCTAAACGCACTATTATCACTACATGCGTATTTGCAAATTTCACAAACATAAGGTTTTTCCTTAGTATGGATGCGCAAATGTACTTTTAAATTACCATTATGAGTGAAAGATTTCTTGCAGAATTCACAAATGTAAGGTTTTTCATTTGTATGAAGAAGCAAGTGACGTTTTAAGTGGCCGTTAAGGGAAAACGCCTTATTACAAATATCACAAACGTGCGGTCTTTCTTTGGTATGAATTCGTAAATGACGTTTCAAAGAACTACTGTCACGGAAAGCGCGATTGCACACTTCACAAACATAAGGCTTTTCTTTTGTATGAATACGGTAATGTGTATTCAAACCTCCTTTAGTAGAAAAACCTTTTTGGCAAATGTCACAAACATAAGGTTTCTCTTTTGTGTGAGTACGCAAATGAACATTTAAACCAGATCTTTCAATAAAAGCTTTATCACATACTGGACACGGATAAGATCTCTCATTTGAATGAAACTTTAAATGCCTATTTAATTCCTTTTTGTATGAAAATGATTTCCCGCAAATTTCGCAAGTGTGTGCTACCTTTCGTGCTTGTAAACACCGACTTTCTGTTAGAATGTTCATCGTAGAAAAAAAATTTTGAATTTATTGCAAGTAAAAAGTTAATCTTTGCTATGAATAGTTAAATGCGTTTCTAACAGTTTCTTTAGAGCATCGGCACAAATGACATTCAATAGATTTCTTGTCAATAATATTTAATTAAATGATAAATCATGAAGTCCTTCTTACCTACAGTCTTGTCCTTTTTTTCAGTGTTCAAATCTTTTTCACATGGATGTTTGCATACCAATATATATAAGTGGTAAATACCGAGCTGCAATTAACATAAAAGTAATACTAATCATATGCATTCAGTGATAAAAGGAAAGCATTGAAATTTTTCCAACTTAAATGAAATGTAATTAATATATCACTTACTTGTCAATCGAGTATAAACCCACACAACATTCATTTCAAAATGAATTTTAACATAAAATATATCATTAATATTTTTTTAAAAAAATTATGCCCAATGTGTGGCTTGGATGTAGCAACAACCTTTATTTAAATTAGATATCCATGTTTCACCAATATGAGAATTGAACCTAATAAATAAGTTATATTTTTAATTTATTAAACGTAATAATGAAAAATGTTGACAATAGGAAAACTATTAATATAATGAGGAATTGAAATTTTCCTCTAGGATATATGTATAGGAACATAAAGCTTTTTTACTAACGATATAAACATATAGGAAGGAGGTAAATTCACTTGTTTTTCTTATGTGTTTGTTCTATCATGGATATCCTAAAACCGCATTAGCCTTGTGGTTGTTTCCGCGCTTGGCGGATTTTTTGCAGAGTCGTGGGTTTCAAATTTGATGACACTAAAGACCAGCAGTGTTGCCGCGATTGATGCACTTAACATATGTTGAGGTTCAAATCTTTCCATTGGCGTGGTGGGGAAGTATCACGCCACGTGTCGTTCTCGTCTCCTGATCGAGGTTCATTGCAATTATCTCTCGTGGAATTAACCCCCCCCTTTTTTTGAGTTTGAGGATTCACCATTTATTGTAAATAACAACGGAAAGATTGATATTAAATTCCCGGTTAGAGATAATTTCATGTACTAACAGGATAATTCAATTCGACCAATTTTTTTACTGAAACTTTTGAAACAAACGATCTGAAAATTTTAAGATGACACGAATCATTTATTTCTGTCAAAAAAAAATTATTTTTGAAATAGGGTTTATGTAAAATCTCTTCAGCTGAATGGATTTCCGAAGTTCGCTTCTTTTCTTTAAAAAACATATTGCACATAAATATATTTTTTTCATTTTTATTTATTAATGACTTATATAAAACAAAATGTTCAGACAAATAATGTTTATAATATACAGATAATCTTGAGAAACAATTCTACGAAAATCGTATTGGTCTTATATATAGAGTACCTAACCGGAGTATGAAAATTTTTAGACCATATACGTTTACATAAAATTTGTTAAGATGTTTTAAAATAATTTTTAGAATAAAAATATGTTTTACATATGTGTATGTGTAGTATTAAATTACAAATTCATCATTTTCATCAAAGCAGGAAGATATTATCGACAAGTTTAAAAGAAACATCACTTTCCACAATTACTGCAGCTTCATTAGATTTGAGACCGATGTATTGACCGAGTATGACAGAACAGTCCCACTGCAGCTCATGCATCTCATAAGAGGCAACGAAAATGGGTTCCCATTATCTGGGAGAATATCCGGGCACCCTGCCCTTAGAGACTATTTCAGGGAACCTCAGGGATTTACCTTCTTTAGGTAAGTACGGGCATCATGCCCCCGAACAACCCAATTGATATTTGCTCTCCCATGGGGTTCACTGACTTCGACAAACACGGGTGACGCCTCCCCGACTTATTCCAGCGATCCTTCTTTATTTCTGGCCCTCCTTCTTGTTAACCAATCTTTGACCTATTTTTTCTTGTTTTTCCCCGTTTAGACCACAATTAGCACTTCTTTGTCTTAGCATTGCCACACATATCTCTTTCGGTCATAACCTTTATATGCATTCATTCCTTCTCTAGTTTTAATTTTTATGGCATCAATTGATTGAATGCTTGTTATCTACGCCCGTAGAATTAGAAAAAAGTTCATTTTCACGGTCAATTACTCAGCACAACACAAGATGCATACCCCGTACTTCGCCAACTGAAGATCTCTTAGAAACAAAAGGCCTAAAAAAGCTGATCACGAACTCGACATCATGACCACTAGACATCCGCAGCCGAAATTTGTAATACAAATTTTTATACATAGGATATTTGAAATAAAAGTGATGCCAGATTTAGTTCAAGGTTGTATTTAACAATAATAATTTGCTTAAAACTGTGTCTCATTTAACCTCGAGGTACCGCCAATATTCTTCCTTACAGATTTATAAAGGAATTGATTTCATTGCTCTACGTGAACCTTGGTGGAAAAAAGATACGATGAAAATCATTTAATATAATGTTATTTCAAATGTAAAAAAAGTTCCCAGAAGTTTGAAAGACGATTATACTTGATATATAACTTCCCTTTTTCTACTTCTTATAGTCTGCATTCTTAATTTGTATTTTTTTATATTCACAGTGTTCATATGCACTTATAATATATTACAATAGTAATGGATTCCTGAAAGGGTATGTTTTGTACAATAAAGGGTTCTAATTTCTTAGAATATGAAAAAATACTCTTGCATTCTTGTAAAAATAAAATAGAAGCATTCTTATTTTGATTATTGTCGAAGAAAAAATATCATTGTTCAATGAGTTTGAAGAAACATTTTTAAATTTTTTATTTCTTGATCATTGATTCGTTGTTTATAAATTTCGCCCTCAGAAGCCACGAGGTCGCTATTTACGATGAACTTCGTAACTTTGAACCTTGGTCTAGTGACGAGGAGGACATTTAACCTGACAACGCCCTCTTCACACACTCACACAGCGCTAAGGGGTGAGCTAGAAGCCATCACAGATTTAATATGCATCAGTACTTCAATGCGGCAACTAATTAATGACATCTGTATTTGTCCTCAAGCCTCGGCAGAAACTGCGCCAGCACACGTGTTTGTGACGATGACCCCTACCGCGACTGCAGTAAGCAACGAGACAGGGCCCAGGTAGCCTAGTGGTCATGATCACGGACACGCTTCCCGAGCTTTTCAATGAAACGGGACTCGAACGTTGATGCCGCTTAAGAATCGTCTTATAGCCAGAGCCTGATGCGAGTTAAATCTGTCAAATCTCAAAGTCATCCCATTGGCATGGTTTGGAAGTTAGGAGTGGGTATAGTATCTCTTGTGTCATCCTCGTCACTTGACTGAGGTTCAAAGTTAAGAGGTGTGTCACCAATAGCCCTTGAGTTACTTCCAGTGCGACGTTAAAAAAACCAACTAAAACAAACTTCCGAATATTTTTTCAGCCATCCGGTATTTTTGGTGCTTAACATTTTAAGTCTTCTTATTAGTCATCATTTTTTTAACTTTTATTCTTTTGAAAAAAATTTACGTTATTCTCAATAAGACTTTGGATTTCAGTCTTATTTCCATGTTGAAAGAGCTTAAAATTAAAACCACAATGTTGTAGTAATAAGAAAACGCAAAGTATTTTAAATGAAATAATATAATTAATTGAAAAAAAAATTACGTTTAAATGATTTTTGAATGTCTGAATAAAAAAAAGCTTCAATTTGTACGAAAGTTTTAAATCTTCAAATTATGTTGCGATTTAAAAGTCTGATTCTCAAAAGCTTCATTTAATATTTAAAAAAGAATACATATTTTATAAGAGCAATATTTTATTATCGAAACCCACAAGACACAATAAAAATCCACACGAATAATGTGACGAGATAATTTAATAATTCAAAAAGTTTTGATTTTTTCGAGAAGTAAAGCCTTATGTTACATAAAATATGATAAAACGTAATTGTACAGTATTTCATTAAGAAATTTAATTTAAACTAGAGAGTCAAACATCCTGAATTCCGTGTTTAGGAAAGAGAAAAAAATGGGGAAAATCCACATCGTAATGGAAATAAATTTCACTGTTCATACTACGTGGATCATAAATTGCATGAAAAATGAACCAAGTTTATATTAATACTCATTTTTATGGCTACACACTACCCTAAAAATGACAGAAAATCAAATATGTTTTGATTTTTTCGGTGACTGCCCGTTGGGAAGCTAGACTTCAAATTTTAGAGCTGATATGATACTGGTTTCTAAGAGGTGATGCTTTCTGATTGTGTCAGCCTGAAAATATCACATATGAGGGGGAGTGGGTTGTTTTATTTGCATTTGAAAGCAATTTTCCATAACTAAAATTAATTAAGTAAAACTATTATTGAATAAATATTATTTCCTTTTCTGAAATTGCTAATAACTTCAACTTTCGTTTCAAAAATCGCTTCCGTTTGCTTTTATCGTTGTTTTGTTTTGAGATATTATTATCCAACTAAATTGATTTAATTTATATTATTATCATAATTATTTATGTAATATTTTATTGTTTTAAAAACTTTTAAGGAAATATTAAATTTATATTAAGTGAAATAAACGTCTCACGCTCGGGCACGCTGATCTGCTGTTACTCTCTCTTCTTCGTCACTTTCCGCATACATTATTCCTCCCCCACAGATGCTTCTTTCGTCATGAAACATGAAATGAGTGTGTATTTTTATGGTGGTTGTTTCTTCTACTATGTCATACGTTCTTTCAAGAAAATGACGAAAGTTACTTCCGGAACAATACTCATAGCTTTATTAGTACAACTATTTCAAATTTCATCCCAGTTGAAATAATAATCTACACAAAAAAAATTCAACATAAATTGTTTTTGACATTATAATTACGTGATTGACAAAAAATTGAAATTAATGTCTGACAAATTTTAAATATTTTTTGGTCATTTTGTTTTCCATACAACAAGTTTTCGCAAGACTTAATTTTAAGAATTCTTTCTTCTACGTAATAGAGAAAGAAAGAAAGAGAGAAAGGGAGAGGGAGAAGAGGATGTTTTCGACACCGTGGAGTGGGAGAAAGTCGCTACATATTCCCCCTCCAGTATCATCGTTAAGATATGGAGAGAAACATTTGTGTATGTTAAAAGGTTATTTTTTTAGACATTGCTGGACATTATGTACATTCCCTTTCTGTTGATTTGAGTTTTGCTTGTGACAGTTTCCATTTAGAGTCATCGACTGTCTCCTGTTGAATGACGGGTTTCGTAGACACGTGCGCCCCAGTCGGAATAACACTATAGTCGTGATTTATGTGCGGTTGTCTTATTTAGACTAACAGAGGCAAGGATTTTGCGTCGAGGGTATAAGCAACAAGTAGTTATCGCCTTTGCTGCTTTTGGTGTTCAAGTCGTGATGCACCACTTCGGCAAAAGACGTTTTTCTTTCTCGAAACATCAGGAGATGTAAGGAAGCCCCGTGCCCCGTGGAGGGGAAAAGACTTTTTGAAGATCTTGGTTGTCGGTATTGTTTAGAACCGTGGTCCAATGGGTCCGAAGAATATTGATAGGTCACTTTCTGCTGCCCTCCTTCCAACTAGGCTGAAAAGACGACTAATTCTAGTCGGGAAATTCTTGAGTATCAGTTTTGATCAATTTAGCAATTTTCAGTGAATGAATTTGGAAAGTTGAATTTGCCTTATCTGATTTAGAAGATGGTGCAAAAGTTGTTCATGGAATTATAAAAGATTCCATAAATATCGATGGTTAATTTGATGAACGTACTACGTCGATCCAGATAATTTAAAACCAAAGAGCAGACTGTAGTTCCAGATTTTTTTTAAAAAAATACAGATAGTCCTGAAGAGAAACGGAAAGCAATTTTTAAGGTGTTTCAAAAAACTGAAATTTCATGTTGCAATATTTCTAACATGTTCGAGTTCGCAATGTATTTGCCTGGGACATCGGCTCCAGTTCAGAGATTTTTTTAATCATGGATAATATTTGGTCTACAGAAAATGACATGCTTTAGTATCTAATGATAAACATCTACTAGTTAAAAAAATGAATTCTAATCTTTCTTGTTCAGAACTGTATAAAGTTACTAAAACAAACGAATCATTTCTAAAAAATGTTTTGTCTTTAAAAAATACAAGTAAACAACTAATATTTTATGTTTCAGTAAATTGTTAAAACTTTTAAGTAATTACACAAAATATCCTGCATTAGACACCCCAAAACATTGTAAAATAAAAACTCATAGACTTACAACAACAACATAAAATTAGCTTCAATTTTCTTTAATTAACAATATTTTATATATTATTTTGAAGAACATGTGCAAAAATACACACAGAAAAAGTAACAAGTATTATACAATTGATTTAATTTTGTTCCATTAGGATACGTGTGTGGGTAAAGTTTACCTTCTCTATTGCCACACGTTAAAGCAGGGGTCGCCAAAGTGGTCTATATAGACCCCTAGGGGTCTATTTAACAACATTAGGGGGTCTATCTGACCCAAGGGGTCGAATGGGGGTCTATTGGGACTCGAAGGAAAAACAGTTCTTAATAAGTAAATCACACATATCTAACTGCGTACGTAAAATTTTAAAATATTTTTATAATTGACTTAATATTATATTCTTTATAGAAAATAAAATAATGGTTAGATGGTTGTCTAGAGGTGTATGCTTGCAACGGCTCGTCAATTTATTTGACTCCACGACAGAATTTCTGAACGAAATAAATCCTGTTCTAAGCAATGAACTCCAAAACAATAAGAACCATATTTTTTATTTAGCAGACTTATTTGGAAAATTTAATGATGTTCAAGTAAAACTGCAAGGAAAAGATGTAACAATTATCCAAGCTCGGACAATACTGTTAGGCTTCCAAGTAAAATTAAATTTATTTAGATCTTCATTGCTACGTAAGGATTATAAGTATTTTTCAAATCTGCAACAATTAAAAATAAAAGAAGACTTGGAAATATATAAAAATCATCTTCAAAAATTAAGCGACGATTTTAAATTGCGCTTTGTTGATTTGGAAAACATCGACATCCCTTATTAGATTATTGCGCCATTTTCGGCGATAATTGATAACGTCGACATCAACATACAAGATGAGCCTGCTGAACTATTGTCCGATCTTGAAGCAAAAACGCTTATTAAAAATTTTACAATACATAAATTTTGGACTAATATAAATATAAAGCAAAAATATGTGAAACTTTAAGAAATGACTCAGCCATTTATGCTGGGTTTCCAAGTTCGTATATGGTTGAAGCCAGTTTCAGTCACGTTAATTCAATTTTAATTAAAAACAGAAATAAATTAAATGTGGAGCTTCGAGGGGATTTACGGTTAAAATTGACTAATTTCGAACCCAATATAGCGAACCTTGCCAAGAAACACCAGGCACACTCATCTCATTAAGAAGTAAAAAATCTGTAGCTAATTTACTTACTGTTTCTGATTTATTAAATATTTAGACTAATATATAGTTTTATTTTAATTACCTGAAAATTACCTTTGTGGGGGTCTATGGAGATTTCGAAAAATTATATAGGGGGCGATGATCAAAAAAGTTTGGCGACCCCTGCGTTAAAGTCAAGGATACGACACAGACCTCCAGTGGCATGGAATGAAGTTAGAAGAGTGAGTAATAAACTAAAGTTAATACACAGAATCATTATTACTATTAAATCTTGAAACTACAAGTTTTTCAAGTAGTTTCACAATTTGATTCGTTCTAATCGAACTAAATTATGAAAATGAAAATATGAAATAAGCTTGTTATGGAAAATAAACTACTAAACTCATCGCATTACTAAATTATCTAATGAATGGGGCACTTAATTTAAAAGGGTCTCGAAAGACCTTCAGAAACTCAGAGACGCCGAAGCCCAGTGATGATAATCGCGGAATTGCGGCTGGCGGTTTTCCTCGTCTCGTGGGTGAGAGACTTGATGCAACAAAAGACCGGTCATTTAGCCGCGGCTAATGCACGTTAAATTATTCAGGACCTAAAGTCCTTCCTTTGGAGTGGAATGGAAGTTAAGAGGAAGTGCCACCTCAGGTGTCCCGCTCGACACTTGGCCGAGGTTCAAAATTACGATGTCAAACACCTACAGCCCTCGTGTTTCTTCTAGTGTGACTTTAATAAACCAAACCTCCGGAAATTTCGGTGGGAAACGTGCGAGAGGGATATAATGAATCAGACATTGTTCTTCGTGAGGTCTATCCCCTGTAGCCTTTTAAAAGTTCAATACCGAGAGAGATTGAAAGCAAACAGATGCTGTTGAGCGACTACAATAATATTTAGTAAACAAACAAGAAGTTCAGGTTGTTACACACTCTATAATTTAATTTGAATCTTAATGAAATCCTGTTCGATCAAGTGTTATCAAATGATAATTATCATAAGGATTTACTTCTGGATAAATAGAACATTTTGACTTATTGAATTATCTCGCCATTATTTCGTATGTATTTATTTGCGTCTTCTGGGATTCAAAAATAAAATATGGCTTTTATAAAATGTATATTCTTTTTCAACTACAAAAGAAAGCTTTTGAGAATCTGGCTTTAATATTGCGACACCAGTTGGAGATTTAAGACTTTTGTACTAATTACTGAGTATTTTTATTAAAAGTATCAAAACACATTGCAATGTAAAATTTTTTTAATTCATTATATCATTTCCCTCAAAATATGTAACGTTTGTTAAAAGTATATCATTGAGATTTTAATTTTAAAGTATTTTAACATAAAGTCTGAACTATAAAATAAATAAGTATTATGAATACATAAAAATTATACCATCAAAAGACTTAAAGTTGCCAAATTGAGTTCTAGTGTGAAAACTTGTTAAACTCCAGAACGTAAAAAATATTTGAGAAAATATTATGAGGTTAGTTTTGTTTAATTAACATCGCACAATAAGCAATGTCTGGTTCATTCATGATATGCCTTGAAATTTTGACCATCGGTCATGTGACGAGGATGACATCTGAGCAAGCACACCCATCCTTACTTCCACACCACGCCATGTCTCAATGACATGAAGGCTAAAATCCATGACTCGTTAAAATTCAACGTCCACGAATATGACAATCAGGGTTCCACGACCACAGAATATATCTAAAATAAAACATACATAAGTTTAAAAAATTTAAGCTTTTCTTTTCCATACATGTTTATATCGTTAAAAAAGCTTCATTTTCCTTTTAATTAAATTCTTGATGAAATATTCAATTCCTCAATGTATTAGTAATTTCTGTCTTTCTACAAATTATATTATTATATTCTATAATTTCAACAATGTATAAGTTTTTGAGTTAATTTCTCATACTGATAAATTTTGGTTATTTACATTAAATTAATGTTCTACTATATCCAAGCCTTATACATTAAAATTAATTTAAAAGGCAATTGTAATCAAGTATTTTATGTTAAGTGTAATTGAACTAAAAATTATGTTCGTGTAAACACGCTTGGAAGTAAGGGATTTATTAATTATTGTTCATTTTATATTTAGTTTGAAAGATATGAACACAATATACTTTTAACCTTGGATGCAACTGATTAATGTTATTTTCTGCTAATTACCATTCATTATTGAACACGCATATTTCTTCGTATGCAAACATCAATATTCCTTCGAAGGTGTTTGAACACTGAAACAAGTGACAAGATTTAAGGTAAGAAAGACATTGCTGACTTATCATTTACCTCAATATTATGGATAAGACAATTAATGAATGTCTCTTGTGCCAAAAGGTATATTTCTCAAAGAAACGGTTAGAAAGGCATTTAGCAATTCATTACAAAGAAAATCTTTTTACTTGCACTAAATGTAAAAAGTCGTTTTCTTCGATGCATAATCTAACACAACATTTCTGTATTCGTGCTCGGCCGATACCATACACTTGCAAAATTTGCAGCAAATCATTTTCTAAAAAATATAAATTAAATGCACTTTTACTCATTCATTCAAATGAAAGGTCTTATTTATGTTCTGTTTGCAACAAGTCTTTTAATCAAAGTTCTTCTTTAAATGCTCATCTACGTGTTCAAACAAAAGAGAAACCTTATGTTTGTGACATTTGCCAAAAAGGTTTTTCTTATAGAATTGGTTTGAATACACATTACCGTATTCATACAAAAGAAAAGCTTTACAATTGTGAAGTGTGAAAGTGCGATTTCCGTGCCAGTAGTTCATTGAGATGTGATTTGCGTATTCATACTAAAGAAAGACCGTCTGTTTGTGATATTTGTAATAAGGCATTTTCTCAAAATCATCACTTAAATAATCACCTGATACTTCATACAAATGAAAAACCTTACATTTGTGATTTCTGTAAGAAATCGTTTAGTCAATTTCGTTATTTAAAATCACACTTGCACATTCATACTAAGGAAAAACCTTACGTTTGTGAAGATTGCAGCTATGCTTGCAGTGACAAAAGTAGTCTTAGAAGTCATTTACTCATTCATACAAATGAAAAACCTAACATTTGTGAATTCTGCAAGAAATCTTTTAGACAACGATGTCATTTAAAAACACACTTGTGCATCCATACTAAGGAAAAACCTTATGTTTGTGAAGTTTGCAGTTATGCTTGCTGTGACAAAAGTGCTCTAAGAAGTCATTTCCTTCTTCATACCAAAGAAAAACCTTATGTTTGTGAAGTTTGCAAGAAATCTTTCACTCGAAGTGGTAGTTTAAAAAGACATTCCCTAATTTGTACTGAAGAGATGCCCTCATTTTTTTGATATTTGTATGACGACATTCTCTCAAGGCTCTTCCTTGAAAAGTCAATCATTCATCAAAACGAATTAACATATTTTCTACCTATTCTGCAAATGATTTTTTGGATCCCGGGTATTTAATGTGAACGTGTGCGACATTCAAGGAATTAATTTTAAAATTTTAATTACTTAACATAAGAATCTTACTCCAATTGATTTATATCCTTCCTCTTTAGAGAACGATTTATATTTTAAAATATGACACAAATTTATATAATTTTTAGGTTTCAAACGTTGTTATCATTGTGCAATTCAGTTATTACATTTCCGATTGTGACATTACAGCTACATATCAATGATAGATACAAATTATTTTTGGGAGGTTTCATGGAAAAATTCCTTTAATTTTATGAAACATGTTAGAAGAAAATTGCGATGTATTGATGAATTGAATTTTTTGGATTTGATGGAATCATTTAGACGAATTCTGATTATATTAAGAAGGAAAATATTAAACTAACGCAAATAAATTAGGATTCATTTCATTTTATAGCACTTTATAATAATTTGGATGAAAATATTTTGGTTCGTATTGATAAATTGTTTTAGTTAAAGTTTTTACGAAAAACTAATCTTTTATGTTTTGCTCTGGTAATTAGTAATTTACATTTATTGTTGAAATGTTTTATTAAATTAAAAACTATTTGGATAAACTAAATAAAAATTACTTGCTTTAAACCTTTCATTTTGAATTGTTTTTATGTAATTAAATAAATTTTTTTTTTTTTTTTTTTTGGTTTTGAAGAGTATCTAATAATTTAAGTTTTGTAGGAAATATATTGTAAAATTAGACTTGATACTTAAATGGGAGTTAAATATAGGTAATTATTAACCACTTACAATTAAATATCTTCAAATGCAATTAAATATTTGAATAAAAATATAATTTTAAAAATAATATTTCTAATATACTATTAATCAAATATTTTTAACAAATTCTTAAATCCTTTTATTTAAAAATATAATTTTTTAAAAGCAAACTAAATTTTGATAAAAATCTGCCTGGTTTATTTTAATACATTTCAAGCAAACCGCAACATCACAAGTTAAAAAAATGCATTTTAATACGTAAGAAATAAATACTACTGGACGTAAACATAATTAACTTTAGATTTATTCCACAGTCGCAGGGGTTAATAGAAGAAAGCAGAATTTTTTTTTCATATTTGATTACACTATGGTAATTTTTACGTAAGAATTAATCCGTATAATTTTTTCATCTAAATGTACATACTTTGAATTTTTTAACAAATCAAATAAAACTTATCAAAAATATTTCAAAATTAATAAATATGAATAGCTTTAATGACAATTTTAAAACAACACAGTATGGTTTTCTTATTCCTGTGGTCATATGCGTTTGTGGTAAATGAACTGTCAGCATCAGTTTATCATAAATAGCTTTGTTTCCATCGAGTCTTGCGTTCAAATCCTGATGCAACGAATGACGAGTGGTCATTGTCGCCCGCTCGATTCCAGCGGTGCTTCCAGAATCGTTGATTCTGATATTATTAAGAATCTGTCGTTGTGGAGGTGAAAAAGTGCGTTGAAGTTTTCCAGGCTTCAAATATTTCCAGTTTGATGAAGAATGGAGGCAAAGTAAAAATTCACGTATTGTCCTTATACCTTGACAAAGGTTAAAATTTAACTTTAAAGTTGCCAAGTACTCTCGTGCTGCTCTAAGAACGACGATAAAATCAATCGATCGTTCAGGATTATGAAATTATAATTTTTTATAAGTGAATAAATTTAAGTGCTGCATAACTGGACAATTTCTTTAGTCTTAGTTTTTAGGAGGCATTAAAATATGCTTGCATCATTTAACTCTAAACTCACTTACCGTATAAATATTTTAACAATGAATAAATGGTCATGAACTTAAGACTAAATTTCTCTCGTCCGAGAAGTTGATTGGAAATGTCTCACTAAAAAAACATCCTTTATGTTGCAAATGAGGCTTTTTGAATCTCCAAGAATTTACGCCGGTGAAGTTTGGAAGCTTAGAAAAGGGAGTGCTCGCAGGGGCTTACCTTTTTGAGGTGACTACGGGCGTCTCGAACTTGAGGGACCTGTGTATTTTCTCTCCTATGGGGTTTATATTGTTACGTAAACACGGGTGAACTGTCCCAGAATAGCCTAGAGATGCTTTTCTATTTCCGATCTTTCCTATATGTCACCCAAATTTTTTTTTTTCATTTTTTCCACATCATTATCAATTCTTTACACTTTACTGGCTTTACACTCCCTACATACCATGTTTGGCGCATGTCTTCATTTTGTTTCCGCTCCATTGAAAATAGTGTCACTCGATCATTCAAACGTCCGTATCACAGTTACACCTCGTTTGGCCCAGCAAGGTCGCCTCCAGCTCTTGCGCCAATAAACATTGCTGTCAGTCACACACGGACATTCGAGAAAGGGGTGTCATATCAGGTGTCGTTCTCGTCATTTGACAGTGGTTCAAAATCACTTACTCCATCGACAATTGACTTCGAGCTGCTTATAAGAACGACGTCTACAAACATTTAATGACAATAAATCTCTTACACAAAAACAACAATCGAACAATCAAATCAAGCACAACAATCGAACAATGAAATCAAGCACAACAATCGAACAATGAAATCAAGCACAACAATCGAA
>BMAW01107012.1:0-51392 GCA_019974015.1 Nephila pilipes
TTTCATTTAGAGTAAAATTTTCCTGAGTTATCTCATTTATTTCGCAATTATTAACAGTACTAATCAACTTTATTTTATTTGTTAATTTTTACTTTGAACTGTAAACTTGTGTATTGTCCTCATAATTAAATGGATTCTGTTAGTTATATTTAATATTACTAAATGAAAATATCTCGTCAAATAATGCTAGTCAACAGGTAAAAATAATACCGGTAAAAAACGAGTTTTTTGAACATGGGTTTCCTTTCAAACTTCACACTTTGCGTAACATAATTTTTTATAGCTTATATATAAAGAGCAAAAGGGAACGTCGAGTCAAATTGAATTTATTCAATAATTAGTTTTAATAATTTATTTTATTATTTGACGTTTATTAAATATATCATCTAAAATAAATACGTGTAAAAATTTTTAGCTCAATTAAGCATATGTTAATCAAATATAATTAAAATTAAAGCAAACGATAAATTATTAAACGAGGGATTTGGCAACCCTTTAATGACTTGGCGTAAAATTTATTTCCTTAAATAATTTGTTTTAATCAGTTAATTTTTGTTAATTATAGTTAAATTACCGTATTGTCATCCAAAAAAATCGTGAATAGAAAATTTCAGCTCAATTGAACGCTTTAAAATGAGAGGAGTAAGCTTTTAAAATTTTGAACTAGACAAAGTTACAATGTGAGTTAAAGAAAACTCAATAATAATATAAGTAAGTCTGAAATGTACGTCGAAAATAGACATCTAGATGAAGCATACGTATATATTATACGTATACGCAAATATTGATTGAATTTTTTAAAAAAAAATAGCTTGACTTCAGAATAACAAACGATTTTCTTATGAAATAGACTTATAATTTAGAATGTCATCTTTCATAAAGAAATTAAGGGGAATATGACAATAGCAATCTATTTAAATTTTAAAGAAATTAGAACGTATAACCGTAAAAAAAGAGTTATGAAAGATTTAGGATTACGTTCCTGCATTCAATCACATTTTTTCATGTTCATGTTTTTTCTTGTAGGCCTACACAAAGGGTTATTCTGTGAAATTGCAGTTGTTCCGTTTGGCAGCACGCACTTTCGTGATTATGGTTGCGCTCATCGGCAGTTTTGTGCTTTTGTCCGCTTACATCCGTTCGACCTCTAATACTTCCTGCATGTGTCCGGTAAGTTTTTAAAAAGAAATGTTTTTCAGTAGTACATGAGATTTAATGTGGGACAGGGTTATTGAAGCAATTTTAAGACGGGAAATGTGCATGCTTACAAATTTTTTATATCATGAAAAATGGGTAAAATATATACATAATACATACATGACTTTATTGATTTTTCCCCTTTACAGTTTTCTTCTTCTTTTTAGGTAATAAAGAATTTTTGGCAGATGATTATACTTTTTCTTCTTAACTAATTATATTTATTCCTTGTTGCGTGATAAATGGATGCTTAATGTTGATAGAATTTTGTTTTTAAGGAATTTTTCCATTTACTGAATGAAACGAAAGTAATAACCAGAAGCTCTCTAATTTCTATTTTATGTTCCTTTCAAAAAAAATTTTTTTAGTCATATCCCACGGTTCAAATGTAATAAATATATAAATAAAAGCTTCCAATTATTCTATTCTTTTTTTTCCTCACTCTCTCTCCTTATTTGAAAAGACTAATTGAAGAAAAGTGGCAAAAAATCATCAAAATATCAAAACGAAACTGTATTTATTTTCTTAACTGAATAATTTTAAATCAGTTTTATATTTGTTTTATTTTCATATGTCTGGTTTGAATTGCATTTCATTGAATAAATTTAATTTCCATTTTTCAAGAGCTTTGTTCGTGCCAGAATATTAGAGAATAATTTGATTTTTATTTCCAATAGAACTTCTTACAAAAGTCTGACTCTTTTTAAGTGTGTAAGTTTTCTTAAAGTTATAGCTTACTGATTTAGAAAGAGGGTATATTATATTGATTTCATTTCAGAAACGTTTTTTAACTATTTGATAGCTTTGTTAAGACAAATTTGAAATAAAACTGTTATCAAAACGTTTGAGTATTTAAAAAAATACTGATTTTTAAAAAAATATTGAATGTGTTTCATAAATTACAAAAAAACAGTATGGGAGCACATTAAAATATATATAAAATTAACAACTAAATAAAGACGCATTCAAATACAAAACAGAAAATATTTAGTTTCGCTGTTGTTTAGTTTGTGACGACATTCGATTACTCATACCTTCTATCATCTTTAAATGTTATTCTAATTATAAAATCTAATTTAAACTAAGTTCAAGCACAGACTAAGTTTTAAAAAAAAAAAATCAATTTATATCTGAATTACAAGTTTATTTAATCGTGTGAAAAATGGAATGCGCTCAAACAATTTACTTCACTTCTCTTCAAATGCTAATAAGTTCTATAATCTATCAAGGAATGCGCTTACCGGATAAAATGCGAGTACCTCCTGCAATTGCTCCAACAGCGTTGAGACCTAATCTCACCAAATCCGTTATACGCGCCAGAATATTCGTACTTCGTTCACATCACACAAACACTCTTCTTATTATTGTAATTTTAATAATTTTTCAATTCAATTCTCTCTAGTCTTAAAACGACTTGAATATATTTACTCACTTCACTTACAAAGTTTACTAGATTTGCATCACGTTCCATTTGATTGGGAAACTCCAATTGAAAGGGGGAAATTTGTGAGTAGCCCATGTTATAAATTCTTTATGTGTCAGTACTTTTTATAGTTAATTCATATTCTATTCCATTCATGATTCGTAATCAATCCTGATCAAACATACGGTATTGTACACATTGTATTCAAAAAGATTCAGGATTGATCACACACAGACCATGTAACCCAGAGAATATACTTTCATTTGATATCAAGTTTCTGCATAGCCTCCTCACAATCTTGTACAGCAATTGGAATGAGTGTAGAGGTCCTTCAATGTCTTATGGAATGTCTCAACTTCAACACTGTGGAGCTCCGATGTCATTGCCGCTTCAGTCCACTCGTATCTCTGATTCTTCATCTTCAGTTTCAACTTAGCAAATAAAAAATAGACCAGAAGAGAAAGAAGATCTGATAGAAACAGAGGGTGGTTGATGAACACAACCTGCCTTCTTGCCAAAATATGCTGCTCAGGGATGAACTTGTAAGCAAGAGAGACACCAATTTCCTCTGTCCAATAAATCGAGCTTCACATACCACATTCGTTTCAAAAGACGAACCAGAATATCTTTGAAGAAAGCCCCAGTCGAAGAAAACCTTGACGATGAAATTCTGTTGCACAAGCTCCACATTTCATCATTTTCGAAATAGATAACAAAAACAAATTAAGGATGAAATTAATAAACATTGAAAATCCAAAATGGGAAAACTTCCCTAAAAATTAAACGCTGAAGACAATAGCCCTTTAAATATGACCAAAAAACTTATTATATATTTAAAAAAAAAATACCAACCTATCTTCTCCCACCCCAAATGGAATGTCTACTCTGCAAAGGACATATCGGATCAGTTTGCCCTTTCTCTTGAATCCTCTTTCCAAATTAACAGCTTCTCTTGCAATGATTAACATATCACTGCAAGGGAATCTGTTTGAACAATCAATGAATTTTGTGAATAGCTACCCCACATCTCATCTAAACAATCCTCTACCACCCAATTCACCGTCTGAAATAGTTCAAATCATTAAATATCTTATTAAATGTAAAGCTCCCGGTGAGGATGACATTCATAACATTGCTTTCAAATACTTTCCTTCTAACATTCTTACCCATACCTCAATAATTTTCAATAAATGTCTTCTCTACTCCCACTTCCCTTCCAAATGTGGAAACATGTTATAATCTTTTTCGCCAAACCAGACCAAAATCTTTCCCTCGCCCTATTAGTCTTTTGAACGCTATCTCTAAAATCTTTTAAAAAAATTCCTCTATAACGGATCCTTGATTATATCAATCTTTACAATATCCTTCCTGATTCACAATTTGGTTTAAAACATAAGCATAGCATCATCCACTAATTTCTTTGTGTTTTAACACCATAACCGAAAGCTATTACTGCCGGTATTGTTCTAGACATTAAAAAGGCCTTTGACCGTCTCTGGCACGATGTTTCATGTACAAACTAATTTGATTTAATTCTCCACCTTGCATTATCAACATTAATAATATTGCTTGCTAAAATACCACACCTTTCAGATAAAGTTTGCACAGAATTTTCATTTATATGCATAATTCTGGCAGACTGTCCCCTGGGATCTTTTTCATCTTCCTTCCCTTTCATGTTTATTCACGTATGACTTCCCCCAAAGAACTTTTTCTAATATCTGCCTCCTTGACAACGACGCAACTATCCTCATCCAATCCCATTACTTAAATGATGCCTGGAAAAAAATTCAAAAATACTATCAGAAAACTGAAAATTGGGTTTCTTTTTGACGCATTGCGGTTAATACAGATTAAAATAAAGCACTCGTCTAACGTAAGGACCGCCTCTTCCTCCATCTAAATTAGAAACTTTTTTCAAACAATCATTAAAGCTCAAACTCGTTTTTCAAATAACTGTGGCATTTACCCTCTCCGTATCAATCTTGTAATAACTATTTCAACCTTTATCCCTTATAAAATTCACTTTTTTTCCAAAACCAAACATTTTTTCTTCTCTCATCCAGCTTACCCCTTCCCCTCCTTCCCGATCCATCTTCATCAACCAATGTGTCAACCAGATGCAAAAGAGGCTTTCATCACTTTGAAATCCATCTTTACAATAATTTTTGCTTCACCCTTATGCCAGTCTCATCTTGGGTTTTTTCATTTCTTCTTGCAACACCTCCGGGCTCGACCGCTACATGGGCGGTCTCCTCTTCAGTGGCGATCAACTCGGCGGTTTTTATTTCTTTTTCTCTCCTCGCCCTCCCTTTAGGAGAAGCATTGTAAATCTTATTCGTCTTAATTTCTTTCTTAGAAAGTGGAACCATATCTGGTCTAAATTTATACTTCAAAATAACTACCAATATTTTAATTGTGGTAATTTAAATACTATAAAATGCTTAGAAAAATTCCCTAATGTTTTATTTTTGGGATGGAAATGTGTAAATAAATTATTAAAAAAAAATCAAAAAATCATTTCCTTTCCTATCATCCTTCCACACTTCTGGCTGCCCTCTGATACGTGTCTCGGCTCAAATTAATCTGTTTGTTTCCCTTCCTCTTACTACTATGTGAACCATAAGTACAACGCCTACCCAGGGTGGTACTCAAAAAAATATATGATTGTTGTTGTTGATTGAATTAAAGTATCTCCAGAGTGGGGTTAGTCAAAAGAAATATATATATATATATATAATTATGCATACAAAAAAAATTTGATTGTTTCTTCTCTATTTAATTTTTTTTTTTATCTTCTAAGAATTTTAAGTGTGTTTTCTTTTTGTAATACTATTAATTATTATACAATTCTGTTTCAATATTTTATGGGATATCAGACTCGTCGGTCATTTTAAAAGTTAGTCAAATCGCAGGTGTAAATTTCAGCTTAATTCCACGTACAGGTAAAATAGTTAAATAGTTCAGCAATATAGTCAATTACTTTTCAAAATCTTATTTATTATTTTTCTAACAAGAAGAATGCTCTCTACCAATTTACTATTCCTCTCCGCGGATATTTACAACTCCTATAAAATATCAAAGATTACTATTACCGAAATACGATGTGAGTAAATCCCCACAACAGCAAATTCGACCACACAGAATCGTGTCCTAGTCTCTGTAGATCACACAGATGCACAAGTAACTCCCGCGCACTATTTAAGGTTTTCTCAGAAGCAATCTTGCTATTACCATATAATCTTGATATATATTTCAAATTCAATTCTCTTTCATACGTTTTGATCTTATTTATTCACTGCACTTCTAAAGTTAAACTAATTTATCCAATCATGTTTCATTTAGTTGTCAAGGAGCTGTAATTTTATACAATTCAAATTACAAAAAATGCCCAAGGTTAGTGAAGAGAAAACCGCGAATAGATCAACATCACAATTTGCTTCTACATTGTTTATAATTAATTTTCATCCAAACAATATTCCTTTGTATTTATTTTAATTACTATTATATATATATATATATATATATATTATAAGGGACTCCTCCGAATACGAGTAAATTATGTTGGCCTCGGATCCTTTCAGTAGTACATATAGTTATCTTTTATTAAGGGACAAAATGTCTGGTCCGCTGGGTGTCCCGTACTACGAGTGTGTGAGATATGGATTAGGGTATAAACGTCCTCGTGTGGCGAGGAACTAGGTGAGTGAGGTACCAGCTCAAATAACGTTTTTGTCACTTGATCGTGTTTTAAAACTGCGAAATCCGTATTACAACGAGGGCTCATGTTAACTCCAGATGAATTCTAATTCAAAACATTGTGAAAAAAGATCCTCCCTGAAAAAAAAATTAAGCTATAACATTATTTAATTCTTCTGGTGGCATGAAGAAAATGGAATATACTCACTGCTCTCCCGAACGATGACAAGGGAACTATAATGGGCAGCAGTAATCCAGGGGTCATGGCCACAAATTTCATGACCGAAGTGTTCCAGTAAAGCGCCAATTCAGGTATTGATTCCACAAAAGACCTGTCATGCGGAATTATGCACACTACATAAAACTATATACCTGTGCAAATTAATTAGGACAAAGTAAAAAAAAAAAAAAGCTTTTCTTAGTAAACTATGCTTTTATTCATTCAATGCATTTACAACACATTTTATAGTATGACTTATGTCCTCCTTTAGAACTGACCTCTTGCAGACATTTTGGCATCGACTCCAGTAGATTAGTACACATGCTCTTGAATTCATCATCATGAAACCACACTTGTGAATTGCCTTATTTTTCGTGCATTCTATTGTTGTACAGTCCATCTCACGCCTCTTCACAATATTCCAGAAGTTCACAGTGGGATTTTGGTCTGGTGAATTCCCAAGCCAATCAAGCACTTTAATTTGATTTCCAGCATATAAGTCTTCATCAATTTTGAATTATGACAAGGAGCCGTTAAAGGTTTCATGAATGAAACCTGGTGAAATGTTCCGTTAAAGGTTTTCATGAATGAAACAATCTTATGCCGTGGTATTTCGATATATTTACTTGAATTCATCATGCCTTGAACAGGAACTAAGTTTCCAGTGCCATTTGCTGTGAAATAATTCCAAAAATTCTGTTTCAGCAGGTATTTTACTGTTTGTTGGATACGGTCCTGTCTCAAAGGTTCACAATCACTTAGTCTCACAACATCTGAATATGATACATGATCACAGGACCGTCACACGTGTTGTTGTCGAATTGTCTATTTCAGCTTACGTTTTTTCTTCGATCGCTTTGGATATTATTAAATTATCATGAAGCTGTTGCGGAAGAGGTAACAACAAAAGATCATATTGCTGTTTTGTTTGATCTTTTTATTAATAAAATTCTACGTGTGGACTTCGAGGATTCAATACGTCTGGATTCTATGGAACGAGAGAAGCCTAACATGGCTGCCGTTGCGGCGGTGCATCCGATGGAAATAGCCAACTCTCCTGAGAGCAATATTCCAGCGCCAAGTGATTCACAAATTTGTGAGACAATCCAGTTATTGATCCATCAAATCAACGTATTGCAGCCGAGACTTAGATACATCAATGAACTCATTGAGGTTGAAAAGCAAAATCCGATGAAAAAAGACTCAAGAACGGCCACGGACCTTCTTACTGAAAAAGGAACTATAGATAAGGATCTCAACAGACTAACAGGTGAGCTGAATACTTTTTCACTTTGCCCAGTTAAAAACTGTAAACTGCATAAAGATTTAAACCTTAATAATAATAACAATAGCATTAAAAATTTGAGGAAAAGAATGGCTGACTCATGTAATATCAGCCAAACAACTAAGCCTAACGAGGCCCAGCCAAGTACTAGCAGAGCTCCTAAAGCTCAGCGCACCATCGATAACGAAGGTTTTTCAAAACCTATTAAAACCATTAAAAATAATAAAAGAATAAATGTTCAATCAGATAAATTAAATGTAAGCAATAGCTTTGACACTTTATCGGACTGCGATCCAGACGAAGCTGACGCCGACCTCCCGCCACCACCACCCAAAATTCAACCAATAATGCTGAAGCTTACTCCTAACTACAATTTAATAATCCAGGCCATCAATAGAAATTTTCCAAAGTCAACCTGCAAACTCTCAGGACAATATATTAAGATCAACCCCGAATCAGAAGACGACCATAGAGGAATCACCACCCAGCTAACCAACATGAAGGCGGAATACTACGTAATCCAGCCCTTATCTGAGAGGCCTTTGAAGGTCTGTATCAAAGGCCTTCCATCTCACGCTGAAATAGAAGATATCAAGGAAGATCTGGAAAACCAAGGCATTAAAGTCCAGAAAGTCGCTCAGCTACGCCAGCTCAAAACTAAACTCCCCCTCCCCATCTTCATGGTAGAGGTGAGAAGAACCGAGGACGCCCTCGACATCTATAAGATCAGTGCAGTAATGCACATAATGGTGAAAATAGTGCCATTCAAGAAAAAACAAACAACAACGCAGTGTTACAACTGCAACTATTTTCACCATTCGTCGATGAACTGCCGGATGAACACCCCTTGCCTGAAATGCGGAGCAAACCATCGTACCGGAGAGTGCGAAATAAAAGACAGACTTGAGAATCCAACCTGCATTAACTGCAAACAAAATCATATGGCATCCTGGCAAGGCTGTCCCTTATTCCCTAAAAAGAAACCAAAAAAAGGAGAAGTAACCCAAAAAATAGTCGAAAGAAACACCATAATAGAATCAAGACCAGTTACTGCAGATTTCACTTTTGCGAGAGTTTGTAGCAACAATACCACCCAAGAGATGGCGCCACCCATAGCACCAAAACAGACCGAAGCTTCAAATCAGTTTGAGCCGACAAACACCCCCAATACCCAAATGAATAGTAATAATACTAATAATTGCCCAGGAAATTTCAACTTCATCACTGCAATCAGTGAACTTCAAAACCTATTCAATAAGTTCCCTAAACTTTTTGAAGCACTGAATAATATGTCCAAAGTCAATAACGATCTTGATAAACTTAATATCTTTATAACGGGAGTGGTCGCTTCACCACCCACAAACAATAACTAAAATTCACCCTACTCGGCCTCAAACTGGTTACCTGGAACGCCCGAGGGGTAAAGTGTCGTGATGTTGAATTGCGACACTTTATTGATAAGCACTCCCCAGATTTAATTCTTTTACAAGAAACACATCTAGGACCGGGTATGAAATTCTCTATGCCTAACTACACCATACACAGAAACGATTGAACACCCCCTGCAACGACCAATAAACCCTACGGCGGCACTGCAATTTTAATTAAAAAGCCTCTCCCACACTACCAAATCCCAACACCCTCACTAAACGGTGCAGAAGCAACCATTGTTGCACTCACCCCAACAGATGGAAACCCATTACTCGTTACCTCAATGTATATACCACCATCTGTTAGAGCCTCATTAGTACCAAAGGATATTCAGACTATTCAAAATTTAGGGCCGATTTCATTAATTTGTGGAGATCTTAATGCTAAGCACACTAGCTGGGGCTGCACTTATAATTCATCTCGAGATAACACATTAAGAAATTTTGCCAATCAAAACGGCTTAGAAATCCTAGCCCCGCCCACTTCAACACGCTACGGACATAACTCCGCCTCCATCATCGACATAGCAATTACCAAGAACTTTCATTGGCCCGCTCAAATTCACTCGCTACCGGAGTTAAGTAGCGATCACAACCCTGTGCTGATCCACTTCGACACACAGAGTAGATACGAACTCCCTGAACCAAAAGTTCGTACAAATTGGGCTCTTTTCAAAAACACATTGCTAGAAAACACAATCAACACATTCACACTCCCCAAAGCAAACAGTGGAGAGGATATTGAAAAACAAGTCGCAGAACTCACACAAAACATTTTAAGTGCACATAAAATCGCCTCAAAACCCATAAATACTAGCAAACAGACTTTCATCGGACAAGAACTTCGGGATTTATTCAGAAAAAGAAACAAAGCCAGAAAAACTTGGCAATTCACCCGCTTTCCTGCCGATAAAGAAATTTTAAACAGAATTCAAAACGAAATTAGGCGTAAAGTGCACTTACACAAAAACAAAGAATGGGAAGACACGCTTGAAAACCTGAGTGCTGAAAGCGGTAACCTTTGGGGTATGGCCAAAGCATTCAGAAAAAAGCGAGTTCCTATCTCCGCCCTTAAAGGCCCAGCTAGTATCGCACTTAGTAACACTGAAAAATCAGGAATTTTGGCAGATTCACTTCAAAACCAATTCAAATTAAATGACATAAACACACCTATTCACGACGATAATGTAAAGGATGTCGTTCATAACTATCTACAAAATGAAGAAAATTTCCGAAATCCGGATTACCCTCCACCACTAGCCTCAGAAATTGCTGATTACATAAAGAAAATAAAAATCAAAAAAGCACCAGGGAGAGAAGGCATCACCAATAAAATGATAAAAAACTTGCCACACCTCTGCATCTTTCAACTAAGAAACATCATTCACAATATGCTAGATCTCGGTTACTTCCCGGATTCCTGGAAAACCGCTGTTGTCATCCCTATCCTGAAACCGGGTAAGGATCCTACCCGGCCCGAAAACTACAGACCAATTTCCTTATTACCAATCCTCAGCAAACTAGCCGAAAAAATAATCCACAATAGACTATCAAAATTTCTACAAGACCACGATATCATCATCCACGAACAACATGGATTCGTCCCGAAATTATCCACATCACACCAACTGCTCAGAGTAGTGGAATTCATCAAGACTGGATTTTACAAAAGTCAAAATACTGGTGTGGTCTTCCTGGATATCCAGAAAGCCTTTGACCGAGTCTGGCATACAGGTTTAATTTTCAAAATGATCAACTACAACACCCCTGCATATCTCGTAAAAATAATAAACTCATATCTACGCAATAGAAGCTTTCAAGTCACCGTTAATGAACAACTATCAAATCTAAGAAAAGTTGAAGCTGGAGTCCCGCAAGGAGGAATCCTCTCAACCACCTTGTTCAATTACTACGTGAACGACATCCCTAAACACCAAAATACAAAAATATGCATGTATGCAGATGACACTGCGATACTAGCAAGACACTACTTTTCACCAAAAATAGGCCAAGCACTAAACGAACACCTACAGAAACTAGAAGCATGGTACTCTACTTGGAAAATAGCCCTGAACGTTTCCAAGACAGAGGCCGTCTTCTTCTCCAGAAACTACAGAAAAATAGAACCAGACATTTTTCTGGAAAACAAAAATATACCCTGGTCTCTAGACACCAAATATCTTGGTGTAACGTTGGATAAAAAACTCACTTTTAAACAACACGTTCTACGAATTAAAAAGCAGTATAATTCTGCAGTAAATAATATTTTTCCCCTTAATTCGCGTAAATCTACATTAAGTAGACGTAATAAATTGCTTATCTACACCCTGATACTAAGACCTATCCTGACCTATGCTAGCCCAGTCTGGTCGCATTGTGCTGACACAACACTGGAATTATTAGAAAAATCCCAAAATTCCACCATTAGAATGATAGTAAGAGCACACTGGTACATGAGAAACACAGACATCAGATACTCAATTAAACTTCCAACGCTTAAAAACTTCATTAAAAAATTATCAGGAAATTTCTACCAAAAAATTGATACCTCGAGCAATAAAACCATTCAAGAAATAGAAAAGTACACCCCACTCAGAAACAACCCACAACTACACAGACCACGAGAAATTTTAATTCTTTAATTTCACTTATATTACAAAAACACTGGTAACACAAGCACACTCCTCACAAAATCTCACCCCTATGCACCCACCTATATATACAGAATTAACACACCACACTATCGACCAATCACAGAGCGCGCTCTCACTGCGACATGACTGAACAAGCAAGCAGGAATCCAATAGAGTACTGCTGCAATATCCTAAGCCTAAACTCATGAATTTCAACCATCTTCTCTTTTGGATTAATTTTAACAACACTAGTATTCAACTAGTGATATTCTAATATTAATAATATATATTCAGCATATTTTTCAAAATTAATTTCATATTTTCCAAAAAGCTATTGCACTGTAATTTTATTTTATTATCTTAATATCTAAATCTTAACTTCTGGGCAAGTGTAAAACCAAAATTCAGTCTCACCTCAAATAATAGCCAATTCACAGGGGATTAAAGCCCAAGAGGGTTATGTTCCCCGACAAAAATAGTCGATGACGATGACAACATCTGAAATGTATCTCTGCAAAATAAACGAGTTTCATCACTACTTTCTTCCAGTTGTCAGCAGTCCGTGATTTGTACTTTTTTGCCCATTCTAAACGTTTTTTCATTTTGTTAAGAGTTAAAAACTGTTTTTTCGTTGGTCTCCTTTCCTTACGGCCAGCGACCAGAAGCTTACGCCGAACTGTTGAGCTACTCACATCCAAACCATATGCCAATAAATCCTTTTGAAGGTCTGAGATTGTTTTCTTTGGATTAATTTTTCTATTTCTTATTAGAATTTTATTAGTTTTGGCAGTAGTTTCCCGCTTGCTTTCACATCTTCCTTTCCTTTTTGGAGAGGTTGATCCATATTCTTTGAATGAAGTTAGGATTCTTGAAACACTTGATTTACCTACACCAACTGCAGAAGCTATTTCTCTAACAGTCATAGAAGTGTGATAGTTAAGAGCTAAAATATTAGCGCGTTTCCTTGGAGTTACATACATTTTTGAATTCGTGAAAGAAATAGAGAGCAAGCACTAACAGCTAACTGCCTCACTAAAAGGCTCACAACTAAAGAATGGTAAGTATTTATACATTAAAACCAGTTAGGTCGATCAGTCACATCCACTCTAAGTAAATCTGGTTTGAGGTGGTTCACACTCAGTCTAAGCAGATAAAATCAGTCTGAAGTGGTTTCGGACACATCAATTAAAAATATCAGTTGTTCCAATTAATTTGTACAGTATAGTAGATCCCCCATGTAACGAAATGTGGAAACTCTGGAAGGACGTTAAAATTAAATCAGTAGAAAGATCATCACTTTTAAGAATTTAAATTTTCACACATCATACATTTCTACAAACATACTCCTCTAAATTAGATTAATTTGGCTTAACCTAGATGTCAAATATTCTTTATATAAATCTCCTCTTAAACTAGTCATCCACGTTTTCCTAGTGATGGACCCTCACTAGGAAACCTTTGTGGCATGGTATCCGACTTTTCTACTATCTTATTTTTGGTAAGTATGAAATTATATATTGGGGTTTAGTAAATTGTCTCAACATATTATTAAACACGCTTTCCTCCCTTTACTACTACCTTTCTGCCTACGATGAAATGAACTTGCTTCTTATAGTGGAGTCACGGCTCTTCTCGTTGAAGTTTAATCTATATCAATCACTTTTCTGTTCCTAAACTGTAATCGTTTACTCACTGGCGCTCAGAACAGAAAGAGCGACATCACAAGGTATATCTTTTAGAGGTGCTTTTAGTAAAAAGAGTTGTATAAAACATTACAAAATCAAATTTTTTGATATCCATGAAGAAATTAGAATCGCAAAGAAATTTAAATTTTACAACGAACTCTTTATTACTGAAATGCGTGTTTCTTGTAACTGATCATGATCAACTCATTTCTTTTTTGCAGGATATCTTATCTCGATCTGAACCAGAACCCCTGATTGCAGAACCTTCATCTGACTTTAAACTTCACATTGGCGAAGACTTAAAAGTACGTTTGTTTACTTTTTTTTTATTTACTTGTATAGTTAATTTTTGAGCAGATATTTTTGACCTTTTTTAACCCATAAACTTTGTGGGCATTGTTTTGAGGAAAGGTGGACAGCTATACCCTGGACCCCTTTTCATTTTATTACGGTCTAATTACATATGGTACCCACCACGATTATATTTCCGACGTAAGGTTACTCTATTGGCACTGTGAGGGTGATCTCTTTTCGCCAAAACCACTTCGTTAAGTTTTGAATCGCCTTATCTCCTATTCTTCAATTTTCTTTTCTTTCAGTTATGTGATGAATATAGAACAATACATGCAGGTGGTTTCAATCTATGTATGAAAACAGATGATTCTACGAAATTTAGAGAAGCTTTAAGTCAAGTCTATAACTTGGAACAAATCCTGAATAATGAACTACATAAGGTTAAACAGGCATTGAAGACGTTTTTTCAACACGCCTTAAATTGTTGTATCTGTTACGAAAACACATTTAGTTGTCATGTTCCTTGAAAAACATATATGCATATATATTTTTAAAAAATACATGTAAGAGCTACACATAAACTTTATGGGTAAACACTACAACCACATGGCTGATTATAGTTGGCTTTTAAGTTTTACTTTTTTAAACTTATTTTCCTTTCTTACTTTTTTTATTACTCATAAAGTTTATGGGTATTGTTTTGGGACGAGAAGGTACACACACAGAAATATCCTAGATCAATTTTTTTTAGTTTGACGGAGGAATTCTTCACCATTTTAATTCACATATTCTTTAACCATTGGGATGAAGGCATACTTATATGCAGCTATTGATTACTGTATTGATTTGAAAATTCATTCGTCCAAGGAAATTTTTTAGTCGAACAAACCAAATTCATTAAATAAACATAAAAAAATATTTTACGAAATAACACGATCAATTGGAATCAAACGAACATTTATTTTTTTTTTTTATTACAATTTTCCTGTAATATTTAACTTTATGCAATGTTTCATAAAACCTCTTTTAGTGAAATCTGATCATCCGAAAACTTCAGCACATAGCGTTCACTTTACGACTGATGCAAAAACATATGTAGGAAATGCACCCAGGATGGGTGTCCAAGGAGTCTTGACTTTTCTCTTGCCCTAAAATTATGTTTCTTTTTTTTTTCTTCACTCTGAAGTGAAGAATGCACTGAGTGAATGTAAAGATTATTGGCGCAAGAGCCAGATGTGGCAATGCTGCACCAAACAAGATTTAAATGTGGTCTGGACGAGAAAAAAATTGGGGGAAAAAATGGTTGACAAGAAGGAGGGTCGAAAATAGAGAAGGATCGCTAGGGTAACCCGGAGGTGCGTCACCCGTGTTTATTAAAGACTGCGGAGAATGCAAAATTTGGAATTAATTGCAGTATAGATTTGAATCCAGTCTTGGATCACTTTGGACTTGAGGAATATTTATTTATTTTTATTTGTATTTTTTGCATTTTTAACTTTTAACATTTTTAATGCTATCAACGCAAAATGTTTTAATCATAGTAAATAAATATTTATTAAAATTCCGAATTATGTAGCCCAAAAATAAATAAAAAAAAAGGCAGGGGAGAGATGATGACCTACTTAAATACTACACCATATAATACCAATGTAACTGGCATACTACTACCCATTATAATTATGTCGAAAATTAAATCTTTGGAATATACTTAAGGGGGGGGGGGGAATAAACAATCCAAAATGATTCATTAAAGAGTTTCAACATAATCTTAAACAATTTTTCAGAAATTCGAATGCGATGTTTTCAAGCAACTTAAGATTAAACACCAGATCGGGACCACGCACTTTCTCAAAATTTAAAAAAAAAAACACCTCACGTTTCACTGCGTTCTGCATGCAGACTTTAAAATATACACTCAGGACGTTGTGCACAAAAAAACAACATTTACAATTATCACATGTTGCATTGTTCGACGACGTTGTCACCGCTTATTGAAATCTAACAAACAATGGGCGAGGTTTGTAAAAAGTAAACACAACAGTAGAAGTTTCGTAAGCCTTGCGTGTCCGTCAGGATACATAGGAATACGTCTTTTCCCTCTGCGCGCATGCGTAATTAGAGCGCTGAGCGGAACAAGTAGGTCGAGACGGCTTGTTAGACATGGGACGTTTCTTGCTTTTACTCTCATTGTGCATTTCACTGTATGCGACGCGGACAACTCGACCGTGAAGTTTTCAAATTGACTTTCAATTATTTGCTCATTCTATTTTGTAATTGTAACTGTTATAGGAAGTACGTTTGGAAGAGGTGACTCATTCTTTCTCATTGGAATAGGAAAAGAGCACGCGACGTCAAAAAACGAAGAAAAACAGAACTTTATTTGTTGTCATATGAATAATAAAAAAAAAATTAATGCATCAGGGATACTGATTATTAAAATGGTACAAATTATTTAATTTTAAAGCAAAACCATTTTTTAACATATCTTTGGCCTTATTTGATACACTATTATGAAGAGCATTCGTTAAAAGCATTTTCATTGTTCTACTAATATCATTGAGTCAAAAAGGCTCATCGTAATCAAAACGCATAGTTAATTTTTTTTTATTACTAACAGTTCAAGATATTTTGTTAAAACAAAAATCGGCAGCAATTTAACAATGGAGAACTTGATGTGTTCTGTAGCAGTCGGTAAAGTTAATTGCATAAACTATATCTGTAAGGAAAACAAATTCTCTCTCTCTTGCCAAATTTACTGTACTCTAAACTTTTCTTCATTGAAATTATTCGTTTGTTTTTCCTCTGAAATTAAAGAATATGACTCAAATTCTAGATACTTTTCGGATAGAAAATTACTCCAATATTAGAACGATATATTACCTCATTATCGCATTTTTTCCCAGCTCACAATTCCTTACTCAATCGCGAATAGCCCACCATCGCAGTAGTTTTAGTTTATTTTGTGCGTTTTGGCTTTATTTGCATGTACTGTATTGCATAACTTTTACTGTTTAAATGCATTATAATTAGTGATTTTCGAGTAATCCAGCGTTTTTTGAAAATCCGGCGGTGCTTTGGCCCGCTGTCTATCAGACTTACCAAAAGAGTACTGTATTTGAAGAGGGATTCGCCAGTCGAATAGTTCAATGGCAAATATTGTGGCTCGTCATCGGTAATTATGTTCCATTCAAAATTTTAAAAGTTAAGCTGATTACAAGAAAAATTATCGACATATTAATAAAAAATTTTGTTCATGTTATGTTGGTTGGGCGGCGAGATATTCGTTGTGGGTCGCGGATTTGACATGCTTGATATAAAAAAGTAATATTAAGAAACTATTCACTTCAATTTGAATCAGTCTATGTTTCTATTTCTTATATTTTAATATGATAAACACATTTTTTAATTCTATCATGTTAATTAGAAATGCAAAGTAATTATTATTAGAAATGTAAAGTATTTATTGAATATTTCTAAAATTCATAGATACTGTATGTAAAATGGATGTGTTATCAACACATATATTCTTATTAATATCAGATATTTATCTGTCTGAAAATGCGTTCCAGAAGATTGGGGGGAGGGGGGCAAATTTCTTTAACACTATATCTGTTCACTGACAATGTTATCAATCTTACTGAAATATTTAAATCATATATTTTATAGTAATCCTTAAGGGTTTTAAAAGCACACCCTGTTATTTTAATTCCTTTTAAAAGCTTAATGAATTTTTGAATAATGTAAATACTTGAAAGCGTATTTTTTCTTTTTCAACTGTTTTAATTTTTTTGTTAACAAATTTCTTCAGTAGCGGATTCTTGGTTTCGCATCAAAAATTTCAAAAGGTGAATATTTTTATATTTATAAATAAATTCAATTCTAGTTAAGACAAAATGGCAACAGTCGTATAAATAAAGACAATTTTTGTAATTTGACGCTTTTATATGAATATACAAACACGCACAGAGAGAAAAATGGGTTTAAATGAAGCACAAGGTGCATGCTAACTTTGGCGATTTTTTTTTTGATCGATAATGATTTTATTTTGGCAAACTGTTTTTATGCTATTCAGAACGATATAAGTTTTTTTGATAATTGTTTGGAAAACTATATTTGACAATTTATTTTAAGAGTAGAAGAAAAAAAAATCTATTCTATATTCCTACACTTCCTTAAACCAAAACATTTTTACTATTCATTACGATATTACTTTTTCCCCCCGGTAACTCTAAAAACAGTTAGGCAACTTATTTAAAAAAAAAAAAAAGTTGACAACGACACCCTATATTTCCTTTTAACCAAAAAATGAGTTCCACATAAAAGTAGTCTCTGCGAAAGAACTAAAACCAAATATTTACATTTCATATTCAATTTAAAATAAATAAACGAGTGAATTTTCAAAATCTGCATTGGCATTTTACTGATTTATTTTTCTAGAAAGCAAAAGACAAGCACCATCTTGATTGCCTTGTGGAAAAAAAACAGCAGGTCTTGGATGCCATGCCACCAACGGTAATTCTTTTTTTAAAAACTTATTATTATTGAACCATTTCTATATATATCAAAAGAAATTTTATCACTATATGGATGTACTTAAAGTAAAAACTTCTTTAAGAACTTCAAATGAGAAACCCGGAAGTATCGAAAGGAAAAACAAAACAAATACAAAAAAAGGTCAAAAATTTATATAAAATAATCCAAGCTCTCTCTTTCGTACACATATTTCCAACTTTTACTATTACATAGGGAAAAAACTTCAATTTTATGCTATTTTTCGTAATAGTGATTTATTCAATCGTCAGCCATTAAAAATTCCGTCACATTCTGTCACTCATTAGATTATATTCTCCCCCACGGTTCAAAATTAACAACACGAAGGCTACTGGCGCAACGGATCTTGTAATTTTGAATCACACTAAAAAAAAAAAAGAGGACATCTGAGATGGTACCTCGATTAATTATTAACGTCATAATCGAAACAACACAAGAGCTATTGGCAAAGAAATTGATAACTATGACGAGGAAGATACACAAGCTAGCAGCCCGCTCTCCTAATTTCCGCATCACGTAACGTGAGGACTTTTAATCTCAACAGATTTAACGTCCCTCAATCGACAAAAATATATTTCGAAAACTTGTGTGAATCTAAAAAATAAATGTGTACCAAAATCAAATACATCAGGAATTGGCAGGTATCTACAATTCCTATATTTTGAGATGCTCCACAGACAGGATTTAACAAGTTTATTTAGATGTTATACGAAAAGCTCAGTCCATGGGTATTTCTAAACGTAAATTGTGAGAAGCACAGCGCCTGTCTGCAGCAGACAGAATCCAACAAGCTTTTGTTTCCCACTAAAATATAAAAGAAAGATTTAAAACAATGCTTAATTTACACAACTACATCCGGTTGCGATTGTGATTCAGTTAGTTGCAAGTGTAGTGGGTGTGGAAAGGGATTTTTACAGGTAAGTAGATATTATTTGTTATCACCTATAACATTCTAAATTCACTGAATGAAAGTTTTAAGCATATTTAACTTTTTACGTATTTATGTTTAATCACGATTTTATGAAGAACTGTTAAAACGATTTCAATAAAACTTTTTGCTACATATCTTCAACAATTTCCAGCAAAGACATAGATAAGCAGGGAAAGGGATACTCCCTCCCATGGAGGTCGGAAGATTCAAAATATGTTCCAGAATAAAGCGAATTCTTGGATAAAAATATGCTATTATTTTTTAATTCATTTATTTTCTTCAATTTAACTCCGAAGTCCAGACAGGGACTCTCAAATTCCTTCTACAGTTTTAGTTCATACCCAAAGTAAACGTAATTTTTAAGTGGAAATGCATTTTTTTTTCCCAAAAAAGTTTAGCGCTAAATTTTCTTTGTTTATGTATTTTTTATTTATTTCGAAAATTTTAGCCCGTGATGCTCAAATTCAGCAGTTTTCAGCCTGTGACCCAAAAAGAGAGGTGTTATAAGTTTGAAGCCTCTCTATCTGCTAGTCAAAATCTTCTTATGAGGTTTCTTTTTTTAAAAAAAAAAAAAATGGCTCAAAAGCTATATACATTTTTAGCCCCATTGATTTTTTGAAGGGCCATAGTACGGGAAAACCTCAATACTCTTACATGGAACGACATTCGTTGGGAAAGGCGTACAGATTCTTAAATATATTTATGCTTTCAAACAGGAAATATTCACGGTGCTTAATAAGTATTTATGAGAATGCCGAAATATATATGATTAGAGTTTATTGAGTAGTAATTTATTATACACAATAAAAATTTTAAGTTTTTATGTTCAATCACCCTTTTGTATAAAATTTTGAATCTCATTAATCAGATAAGTAAGCTACTTACTTCAATCCAAACGTTTTGATCGATACCATGCCACTGATTTACTAAATATATCATTAATTTTATTTTAAAGACTTAAAATCGGATGAATCCTTTGACTACATTACCTTAGAACGAAGACAGCGAAAAACACGAGGTAGCATCTATAGGCGACAGTCATGAATTGAGCCCGTGGTTTTGAAAAATTCACTTAATTTAATTCTATTTTTTTTAAAAAAATTCCTGTGGATGTATAAATTAAAATTTTACTAACTGAACTAGTCAGAAATTAATTTTTGACAAGGGATTTATTTAAATCCGGTAAAAACTACAGCCCTGACATTTTATTTCGAATATAAAAATTTTAAAGTAACGTTACAGGAATTGTTATTCACTTCATAAAACCTGTCGTCACAATATAACACTATTAAATGAAGGGGGGGAACATCTTTTTCGGGAAATGTTACCTTCATAATCGAAGATTCAAAAAATACTTAGGTTTTGAATTGCATTGTAAGATACTATTAACTACTGATCTATATATCAGATATACAATATCTGATATAAGATGCGCATACCATTTACAATAATGTATGCTAAACAGTAACCTGTATTTTTTTTAAGAATCTTTTTTTTTTCATGTAGGGCAAGGCGAAGTTTCAAATCAAAGGAGAGCAAACAATCATTTCATGTGGTTCAGAGAAAGGTAAAACTAGTTCTATACTTACTATATTTTAACTGGAACAAAATTCAATCTCTAGTAACTGAAAGGTAAAAAAAAATAATAATAATAAGCCGCTAATTTCAAAAAGGGCAGTATTCATAATGAACATCGAAATTGTTGATAAAATTAAAAACAGAAATTCCCAAAACTAAAACAATTTTAATAATCGATTTTATATTTTTAATTCAATCAAATATTTATGCATTATTTCAATGCGAAATAATAGAAAATATCAAATACCTTTTTTTTAAAATTCTTTTAAAAATTTTATACACTAAGAATAACTTTCAGATTCTAGATGGAAGAAAATGATAAAATTAATGAAAAGAGGTTGGAAGGAAAGAGGTAAAGGCACACTAGTAAAAATAAATATCTATTTGCTAATGGCTATAGTAAACTTAGATGAGAATCATGAATGACATAAATCTAATGCAAGGGAAGGGAGGAAATATAAACGTTTATAATGTAATTTTCAGCTGAATTAGATATATGTTTTGCAGCAAAATTTAGAGGTATACGAATATATATGTTATGCAACAGGAAAGAGGACATAGCATCATTTGATTCATGTATTTGAAATAAGATTTTTCAATAGCGTTTACACCATTCTTCATTCAATAATTTTTTGCTTTAAAAATTTTTATGAAATATTTTACACTATTTTTTTCAAATTCCAGATATTTCTGTATCATGATTTTCTCCCCTTTACTAAAAAGAACAAAATAAGATGCCACTATGAATAATATATATTAACACATCGATCAATGACTCCAAAGACTAACCCAGAGATGGCGCTCGTAGTAAACCAGTAACCAGGTCTTTCTAGAGTACTAACCTTTGCTTGAAACGTGTCAAAAATTTAAGTCGATCGGACCAGGAAAAAGGTTTTTTGAAGTGAAGTGAAAAAGGTTTTTTCCAAGTGGGTGCCGCGATTGCTTTCGATGGAACAAAAACAGCAACGAGTCGATGATTCAGAAAGCTGTTTATCGCTATTTACTCGCAACAAAAAAGATTTCTTGCGAGAAAAAAAAAGAAGGGGGAAAAATGGGGGGGAGAAAAAAAAAGATTTGGAAAAGCGTTGGAACGATTGTATCACCCTAAAAGGTGATTAACAAAAGGTGTTATGTAGATGAATAAAAAAAAAATTTGCAAAAAAAAATGTTGTTTTCAATGTTAGACTCGGGAGTTATTGATCGATGTGTTACATTAACTTTTTTTTAAAAAATAATAACAATTAAAATAAATTTTAATTTGCTCTAACATTTTTAAAAAACTTTTCAGGAAAAAGAAATCGCAGATCTGCACCATGTGAATGCCATTGTGCTTGCTGAAAATCCTTTAATAAGAAATGTAGACATTCAAATGATCTCTACTCAGCTTTATTCTAACATGAAAAATAAAACAGCATTGACTGTTGATTCATCTTTAACCAAAGAATGAAAATTCAACACTATGCATGCAATGGCTAACGACCACAACTGCATATATTTATAAAATTATTCATTATCATAAATAAATTCTTTTTTCCAAAATAAACTTTATTAATGTGTTATGTACAACTGATTTAATGTACATTCATACAATATTTTCTCACCTTACACATCTTTCTTTTATTCTGCCACTGAGTTTTCCATGTAAATAATTGGCTTTAATTTTTTGTTCCTATCTTCATGAATAGGACAAATACGTTTTCAAAAATACTTATAACTTTTTTACTTTTAATTTCTTTCAACTTTTGAAAACATTGTGATACAGCTTTTTTAATAAAAAAAAAAAATTCGTTTCCTAAATCACAAAACAATGTTTTTTCGGTCACGCTTCATTCATATGTTTTAATAACCAATGAATAAATAATCTGCTTTAATAAAATTTTAAAGATGTTTCTGAATATTCGAGAGGAAAATAAAGTTATGCATTGATATGTTTTTTCCACTATTTGCTTTTTATTCTTAAATCTGCTTTGCTTTGTGTGAAAATCTTACATGATTAAATAAAATCAATAAAATTTCTAATTATTGAACAAGAAGTAATACTAACATTGCACCCAAAATAAATTAATGGAAATCCAAGTACATCATATTGATAATAAAAATTCAATTATTATTATTCACAGGTGTAATTATGCAAGAATAGTTTTAGGCAAAATTGTACATCATCTAGTCAAACATTTGCAAAGAAAATTGGTATTTTCTTGAACTTAACAACTTCATAGAAATAAATTTCTCATGAAAGTCTTTGTTTCCTTAATAACTGCATTACCTTTTAAGTTTACAGAGTCATATAAATAATTATAAAGACATGTGCATTTTGAAAGAAATTATTTTCAACTTCTGTTTTAACAAGAGTATTAATTTTCAATAGGGAATGATTCAAAAAAATTTAACACTACACTAAAAATACTTCTACTTAAATAAAATGTGTAAGATAAGATATAACAAGTAATATAAAAAAAATTAAGACAATTCCTACTTTGTGACGTTGGGCTGTTCGCGGTTTTCTCTTCACTAACCTTGGGGACTTTTAATTAAGATTGATTGAAATAAATAACAATTTCTTCCCAACCAAAACGAAACATGATTAGTTAAATTAGAGGCAGGTAGAAATAAAGTGAAGAACAGTAGATAGGAAAGTATATAAGCAAAGTGAGAGTCGCACGATAGAGGTTGAGTGTCACTAGCATTGATTACATGCCTTATAGGTGGTAGACGAGATCAAGACTGGCTACAGGTGAGAGCGATCGTGGTAAAACCAAGAATCAAGTCAACTTCAACCGAGAAAGTTGTGGTAAGCTAACTTTAATTTGATATTAGTGAGACAGGCAAATATATCTAGGGTGTTACTTTGGAGATCCGGTGATCATTTGTCGTTATAGTACAAATTTGTGAAATAAACATTGTGTGCGAGATCTGTCTAACATCTTCTTGTATAAGTTATTGACTCTTTAGTGTTAGTACATTTAGTTTAGCTATGGCACATGAGGCGAATAAGAATATTATGTCATCACAACTTAGGTCAACAAAGAAAATTTTTATTTTAGTTACTTTTTATTAAATAATTACAATTAATATAAATATGTATGTACATGTGACAGAATCACAATATTAAGCAGCAAAAGAAATTTTTTTTCCAGCAATTTACACACTTCGTCACTGACGGTATTTATTCCTAAATTTATATCCTACTAAATATCTTATATAAGAGAAATTTTTTTTCTCCCATATAAAACTAAAATTAATTATTTGAAAATCAAATGAAAAAATTTATGCTTCGACGAGATTCGATCCGAAGGCATGAAGATTCTACACAGAAGCTCTACCAACTTTGCCATTGCAAAGCAAATGACATAGAAGAAGCGTTGAGAATTCATCTGGTAAATTAAATGGTTGGAATGCAGTTTAGCCCAACCACCCTTGGCAACAGGAATTATTTGGCAGTATTTTGCCAAATGTGGCTAAAACTGGCCCCCTTTACAGACTTAACGTTCATCCAAAAAAAACCTGCAAAGTTTGTCAATTTTTGAAATCGCACCAAGTGGTTGGGCTAAACTGCATTTTCACCAATAAAATTTAATTAATATTTGAAAAACTGTATTAACATCAAGTGTCATCCACTACAAGTTTGACAAAACTTGAAATTGAGTGGATGAATAAAAAGTATTTTATCCACAATGGAAAATTTGAACAAAGTATATATAGGAAAGAGTGTGAGCTAATAGTAGGAATTTAAAAATGGGACACAAATTTGCAAGTATTTCAGCAATCGCAACTGATAAAAAAAATGGGAGCTTCACTTCAGTAATTCTCAAGTTTATAAATTGAAGCTACAATAAAATCATACCAAATGAAACATTATAAAATATCTTTATTAATAATTCTAAATAATACATTTGAAGTACAAAAAATACTTAAAAAATACCATGTATAACTTAGGCTATTTAATACAAACTTTTTTCTTCATGTTCATTAGCATAAACTCTTAAATATGAGTAGCTATGAATATTTCTTAAATTTAATTATAAAAGGTAATGGATGAAAATGTAAATGTAATAAATAAATATATTTTAAAAGTTAATTTTGAAACATAAATTGTATTTGCTATGACAATTTCTGATGTCTAACCAATAAATTATGCAATATTACTAAAGATAAAATGTAATATATAAGTGAAAATGGCAAAGCAATGTAAAATGAAAATAAATTTAAAATAGTTTGAACTGTATTTCAAAACCGAGAAGCATATGTAATAAAAAAACCAATGATTTTTTTTAAATATATAAATATTAATTGATATCAATAAGGATACTTAAGAACTAAAACCCTTTTCAAAATATCTTGATATTGAGATTTGATGCAAAAATATCAAAACCTAATTTTAGACAAATATAAGCAAAAATGGTATTACAACTCTGATTCATGACTGATATAAGTACAGTAAGCTATTTGTATTATTCATGCTAAAAATCATTTGTTACATGAATTCAACAGTAAGTCAAAATTTAGACCCCTTTTATAATAAATAAACCTAGTTATGCAATTTAAATGTAATTATAATTCATTTTTGCAAACAAAACAAAATTATAGCATATAAATTTACTAAGAAAATTCATTACTCTCGCAAATTAATTTTATAAATAAATAAAACATTCTTGATAACTAAATAATAGATTTCATCAAGTGTTATTAGAAAAAAAGTACTTTAAAAACCATAGATATTACTTATAACTCCATTCAAAACAACAAACAACTTCAAACAGTATCAAATAACAAAGAAAAAATATTACCAAAAATTTTTGATGAAGTACTTCTTGATAGATTTAGGAACTCAATAAAAAAGTTTCTGGCCTGTATAAATGACATTTAAGTTTAAATAAACAAAAATATTACTCAAATTCCTGTTTGCAAATAACACCGAGAAAATTCCGATGTTCTCTTGAACCAAACAGATATAGTAACTACAATAAATGAGTAAATCAGTAAGTCCACATAAATTCAAAATCATATACAATTGCATATCTGATTTTTGAAAAAGATAATGAAATTGTTTTAAAAGCTCCAACATGCAAATAAAGGCAAAAAATAGTAAGAGTAGCAAAACACAACATCAAATTTCTTCGAAATCTTTAAATAATGAAGCATTAATATTAATATATTCCATAAATTTAACAAATGAAATTACATTAAGTAGATTGAACTTTGATTCAATAAAAAAAATAGAAAAATTGCTTGATTTCAACAATAACTATATATTTATATATAGATATTTAAAATACCAAATTTTCTCTGTACAATTAAGGTAAAATCAGTAGAAGAAAATAAAGTATAAAAATAAGGGAAGACTACAATTTCGATTTTCGCTGGAAAAATTTCATTAGAGCTTCCATACAGTCTGGGGATTGCCAGCGCTCCACAAGTCGTTGACATTCCAATTCATTTATTTTGTGCAAAGTAGATCTCTCTAAGCCTCTGGTCAATTCTTTGGAATAAATTAGAGACTGTAAAGAAGTAGAAACACTTCAGTACTTTTTCAATGTTACAAAACTAAAAAAGCAATTCAGATAGTTTAAAAATTTTACATTTTTGGAAGCATCAGCTAGAACACTTAGTTTTTCTCGCACATTTTTTTGAAAAGTTTCATGGGGAAAAACTTCAGAGACAAGCCCAAGCTCCTTTGCCTCAGTAGCTGTAAACTTTTTGTTGAACAACAGGATTTCATTAGCCTGAAAAAGAATGTGGTAAAAATAAGAAATAAACTCAATTTTACAGATAATTTTTTACATTTAATTGCATTTCTTTATTGTATTAAGAGTAGTAAATTTTTTAAAAATTTCAGGATAAAAATTAATAACCACCAATTTAATAAAAAATAATTAAGTTATAACAAGATGTTAATTAAAAAAATTAATACCATTCCTTCTCCTCATAAGAATACCACATATTAATAAATAAATAAATTATTTTTGTGATCTAAATATACACAAATGTGTGGATACATTTATACAAAAATGTGCAAAGAATATTACTAACTTTTGAATATCCCATAATTTTTGGAAACAAATATGTGGAGCACCCTTCTGGTGACTGTCCCAATAGACTGAAAGGAGTCTGGAATGTTGCCTGTAAAAACCATTGACATTATAAAAACACTTAATATTTCTTTAAATAAATTATTTAAAAAAGATAACTGTATGGAATAAAACTTACCTTATCAGATGCATATACAACATCACATAGTCCAAGTAGTGTCACAGGTATTCCAACAGCTGGTCCGTTAACAGCAGCTACCAAAATTTTAGGAAAATCAATAAATGCAGCTACAAAACCTCTGGAATAAAAATTGAAAAATAATTAAGAAAATTTATAAACAAAAGTAGATAAGAAAAATACTAATTATTAGGCAAAAATAATTTATTATATGAGGATGAATAAATTTAATTAATTTGCTATAAGGAAGACACACTAATTTTCTAACAGTAATTTTGCTTATTCATCATATGCAAAATGAGTGCTAATAATTTTGATATATGAGAGTGTGAAAGAAAAATATTTAATCATAAAAATATGCAAGAGCTACATAAATTAAAAGAAAAATTACAGTACCTAAGCAGCTCAGCAGCATTTTTTGCTGCAGTCTCAAGGTCTCCTTGAACTGAACCAAAATTGCTCAAATCATTCCCACTGCTATAATAGTCCCCTTTCCCTATGTGAAAAACATTTTTAAAGCAATTAATATTAACAAAGCAAAGTCAGTAATAAAGTTTTGAAAATTAGAAGTAACAAACAACAACAAAAGAGTTTAATTTGTGAAGGGTCCTTATAATAAAGAAAAATTATTAAAAACATACAAACATTCAAAAGCATTAATTATTGTTTTTAAAACCAACTTGTGTTAGATATATTCCCTCTCATTTTTCAGACAAAAGCTGTGTATCACATGAAGAAAACTTAAAAACCATAATTTGATTTTGACATTGAATTACAAAATAAAATAAGAACACTTTTTGAGTTAGTGTTTGAGGGCAACAGTTGAAACAGCAAAAATTTACATAAAAATATCAATTTTAAACTTTCAATCATCATAGTGATTATTAGTGATTGAATTTAACAAAGATATTAAATTCTGAAATCATTCTTTTCAGTCTCACCAATTGTCCCAAAAAAAGTGAACAGGAAATATTACATTTACTAAATCGAATAAAATTTTAAGTAATTAAAATATAAAAGACACCAAATGTATAATGAACATTTGTAGTTATTTTTTAAATTGTGGTAAAGCATATGAACACAGAATGCAACATTTAACACATACTAAATATGAAATAATACAAAAAAATATTATCTGAAATTTATTATATGAAAAGATAAGAACTATTCTTGGCAAAAATAAATAAAATTATCACATTAAAAATAACATAAGTACAAAATAAAAATATTTTACCAGTTAATACAGTTACAGCAGCTTCACTATTACTAGCCTCTTTAAGAGCAGAGATAATATCAGTGTACATCTGGAAAAAGTAAAATGAAACTATATAAATTCATTAAGATAGCACATAAAAGTTAATTAGAAAACTATCACACTAATTCTGAAACTTCTCCTTAAAAGCAAAAATAATTATTCAAAAAATAACTTAAACATAAAAGAAATTTTAAAAAATTATTTAACAGTATAAACGCAGCAAAAATTAAAATTTTAACAATAAAACAATTAAAATATTCAATAAAAAAAAATTTGATCTCAAATCATTCAAGAGGACAGTGAAAATTCTTACTTGAGTTGTAATAGCATTTTTCTTATTTGGTCGATTTAATGTTATTTCTATAACATCCTTCCCAGCAGAATATATAAGTCCTTCATATTTACCCTCTTCTGCAGACAATACAGTTTTATCTTGAGGTTCCTCTGTGAGATAAAGTTCATCAACTAGAGAAGCATACTTTTTCTTTGCATCATCCTAGAAGGGACAAAAAATAAATTTTGAATAAATAACCTTGAACAAATAAAAATACAAATTCAATTGGGACAAATAATATATGCTTACAAATAACGTAAGAAATATGAGCTCAAAATTTACCCAAATTATGGATTTGATACATGAAATAGATCAGAAATAGAATAAATTTCATATTTTTAATGGTAACTTTTAACCGAAAATTGCACAAATAAAAAAAAAAATCACTCAAAATTTCCTTTTAATGCCCAAGTAATTTACATAAATTATTATTAGCATAATTTTCCTAAGTTTATTATAAAGTAATTCATTCAATTATTTTCAGTACATTACAATGGCAAAGCAAGCATCATGATTGCATCATCTTGGGATAGAAAATTATTTTATAATCCATTTTATATGTAATAAATACTTTATTTTGACATTTCAAGTCCTCATAACATTTCTACCATTTTATGATTTCTTCACTTTCAAAAAATAAATAAATAAATCTTACACATTCAATGTTCAAAAAATTACTTGCTAAATGATCCTAAATACTTACACTAACGGATGATATACCTTTGTCAATTGTTCCTTTTTGGATGAAAATGACCTTTTCATTGGCACTAAAACTTACATAGATTTAGGTAAGAAACCATGACAATTACACAAGCTTTGATTTAAATTCTATTACTTAGTTTTATTCACTTGCTACTAATTTTAATAATCATACTTTTATCAATGTGGTGAGATCAGTCTCTCACACACACATATATACAATAGTAATTATATAAAATTAAATTATTCAGATTATCATGAAATGAAGGGAGATTGCATTACATTTCCCCCTTTTCCTCCTAAAGACTAGAATCACTAACCATTAAAGTCAGAATACCCTCGATTTAAAAGTGATAAATATAGATATTATTTATAGCCATGTGTGACTTTCTTTTTAGCAGAAACATTAAGTAATTCTCAAGAAACACCTCACAAATATTTGATTTATGAAATTTATAGTTACACAGACTAATTGTCAGATAAACTTAAAATATCAACAATTTTCATGTAAAAATTCAATCAATCAATCCTTATAATTATTTGAATCATTATCTAGGAGCAAGTTTTATTTTTAAATTAGACCATTTAAAAGGAATCAGGTTTGTATAAATGTAAAATGCTTTCATTGTAAGAAGTTAACTTTAGACAAAATTGATTGATTATTATTCAGTATAACTAAAATGAATATCAACATTTTGAATAATATTAGTTAAACTTTGTTTTATTCTTTACTTACCTGTGACATAGCACCAAGAGAATTCCACGCATCCCATTTTGCTTTCCCAACAAGATCAAATAAAGATGGTTTGGGTTGCTTACATGATCCTTCTGTAGCCTTAAAATAAGACAAAATATGTCAACAGTTTTGAATATAAATAAATATATATATTTATAATATATATTATTACTTATTCCATAATTATTTTCATGTAGTAGAATATCTAATGTACTATATGATAATGTCTAAAAGAACATATAATGAAGCCTCACTTAACAAGCATAATTTGTTCCAGAATCTTACTCATGAAGAAAAAAATTTCATAAGCAAAACGATTTTTTGTATATAAATTAATGTACAATACAATAATGCATTCCATGTCAAAAAAATTATGTATGAAATTTATTCAAAGAAATTCATATACACATTGTTAAGGAGAGTGAGTCACCAACTTTTCTATCATAGAATGAGCAAACCAGATATACAAATTTAATTTATAAGGTGAAAAAAATGAAAATAATTTGTTTATTATTTATGATTCATATCAAATTCTTTTTCAGTAGAAAATTACAGACATTTGTTTTTTCCAATGCTTCAAATTTAATGAAAATGCAATGCATTACCATTCAATAAATCTGTACACTTAAATAACCGCTCCTTTATTAGGGTGATGCTCCTCAATGTATGATGTAGCAGTTTCTCATGATATTAGCATTCTTTTTATTATGCCAGGGCAGTTCTTAGCCATGCTGTTCCACAAGCTCATAGATATCATTGTTATCACTTCCAATACCATAATCTTGACGAAAACATGATATCTTTGATTATAGGTTATATGGAACTAACACAAGCTTGGAAAAACATGTGATCACAAGCGACACTAAGTGCTAGCAGAACAGACTAGCTAAACATGGACTAATGTACCAGGAGCTCATTTCTGACTCTTCTCTCTCTTCTTCACTTGCTATACGAAACTACACTCATTAAGCTATTCATTTTTTTTTTTTTTTTTTACAATTTGTTTTATTCATTATGTGAATCACTTCATTAAGTGAGTTCCACTCTAAATGCATATACAAGACTTATCTTAGATCAAAGAAAATGTTAATTTAATAACCAGTGAAAAGTAATGTAATATCCTTTTACTAAAAAGGGTCACATTTTCATTCAAATAGGAATAATTTAAACTTATTAAGACACTTTATGTTTAGTTATTTTTTAGATATGTTTCCCCTCCCTATTTTATAGGCATTAACAAATATTCAAAAACTTTAATCTTTTATCAAATTTCAAGAGCTTTTAACAAATTAGAATAACATTATTATACATAAAACTGCAAGAGAATATCTAAAAATGCCATAAAAACAATACATAAAATGTAAGAAACTTTAACATGTACTTTTTACAGTAACCCTTTAATAAAGAATTAGTGATTGCCAAATTAAGCACACACAAAATTAAACAACTAATTTCTAAGTTAAAATAATAACAAATGTTGAAATTTTCTTTAAAAAAACCCATTTGTACACATAATCTTTATATGAAAATTCATGCTTAAAGAACTTTTAATGAATTATCTAATATTTCTAGTAATTCTAAAATTTAAACAATTTTTAAATTTACACATCTTTCAAGGAAACAGGAAAATACCTACAGCCAATTGACAGTATTTAAGATGATTTGATTAAGCTTTACCTGTTTGAACAATGCATACAAATTGAGCTTTACATCATTTCCTGGATCTTGTTTAAAAAGTTTTGCTTTTTTACAAGCTTCTTCAAATGTAGAATTAGAACTCATTGTCCTTGTTGTGCCCCAAAATAAAGGTAATCTGGTCGAATGTTTAAAAACAGCAAATCTAATTAAAGAGAAAAGAATGTTAGATGCAATTCAATAAATTCTGTTGAAAAATAAAAGAGAATCAGAATATTCGCCTCAAAGAAAAATGTACTACACATGAATCAAATATTTTTTTCTTAACTCCTGCTATACCTTCTCTTTTAAATTCAATACATTTTTCTTCAAAGCAGGTATAAAGCATCTATTCTTGTTCATTATTTGTCAAATTTAATTCTTATTACTAGGAAAAAAACATTAAAAAAATTGCCTGATTTAATTTCAATCATTAGAAACTGAAATATGTAAATTTCACATTTTTACTATAAATTAATGCATGCAAATTTTTTTGGTACTTGTCTATTATAGCAGTGTCCGATGATAGCATAATTACTTACCACTGTTATTTTTAATGCTGCAAATAAAAAAAATTTGTACTTTTCCATTTTGCTGGAGTAGGCAGTAAAATCACCAAAAATAATACAACCAATGCCAATGCGGAATATGCGTGTATTGTGTATTGTCACTAATAAAGTCTGCTTGGCAAGATTTTGTGCCAACGAAATGGAAAAGTACCAAAAAATTTAGGTGAAAATAAAGTTGAAATAGTACAATAAAAATACATTAGAAAAAATAACATTCTAAACTTTTTGCTGAATATGATTCTTCTCAAAAAGGGATGTATCACAGTTAAAATAACGAAAAGAAAAATTACTAATTACATTTTAAAATAATAATCAATAGCTTAAAAAGTTATTTTTTTTTAAAAAAAAAAAAACAGAGTACGAGTAAAAGGAAAAATGAATTATAAATATATCGCTGAAAATTTATTCAATCAAAAAAAATTTAGCAAGGGATTTAAAATAATTTCAAAACTATGTTCAAAATTTTCAACATAGTTTCTATAAGCATAACAATTTCATAGTTGGGTTTCTTAGATTTCATTAATGTTGCACTCAGAAGCAATACAAGGGCACAGGTGGTATTTCATAATTTAGAAACTCAGTCCACCGATGTAGGAGACACCCAAGCCGACACCTCCCTCTTCAAACTGCAACACCACACCATTAGGAGGACTTTAAGCCTCAACAGATTTAACATGCATTAACCCTTTTACACAATGGATCTTCAGTGACAACAGGACTTGAACACTTGACTGGACAGAAACAACGCTAGCCATGAGCTCATGACCAAGACTATTTGGCTATCACATCTACATTTATAGTTTTAAATAACTAGAATGACATCTAAATCACAGGAATTGATCAGAATATATTGAGAATAGATCCCTTCTACTTCATGCTTAATTTGAATATCCCTTTATAACTAATGATTCATCTCTCATATTTTTTGTTTACAAATTTAATTCATATGATTACATGACATATTCACAAGGTGACAGAATACTTAAGTAATCATGTGCTTCATACAAAGATACACAAAATAATTTCTGTCATGGTACTCTAATACTCTTATTATTAAGATGGGATACTTCCAAGATTTCATGCAAAAAAAAAGACTACTACATTTGTCTTTAATCTCGTTTATGTATCTCCTTTTTAATTTAAAGAAGTTACAGTTGCAGAAGAGAGAAGACATATTACCACATTATTCATTTATTTATTTTTTGCAAAAATAAATACAACAATGGTATAAAAACTAATAATAAAATGGTATAAAAACATACCATTTATGAATGACACAACATGAAGAACAAGAAGGGAAAGAAATCACACAAGATGTTCACCTTGAATAAATACTGTGAAAAGAAGTATGTTAAAATAAGTATTTAACAGAAAATTAAATGAAGAATGACAAGAAGTGTATTGAAAAAAAAAAAAAAAAGACAAGAGAGTAGTATTTAAAAAAAAAGAAATTGAAGCCAAATCACACAAATAAAATGAAACATCTTAATCTAAGTAATCAAATCTAATATCAGATTTCCTGAATCATTTCTCTTTTAATTGTTGAAATTTGTATTGTTTACCTCAACAGGTATTAAGGACAAATATTAAAATACTTCATGAGAAAAGTATTTAGTAACAGTAGAAAATAAAAATATGCAAACAAACAAAAAAATTTTTAGCACTTTTTAAATCACATAATTTCACAAATATAACCAAAGAACACAACATATTAAGGATACGAGATAAATAAAATAAAGCTGAATCAAACTATCCCTTTAAAAATATGCCAAAATAAAAGCTCCAAGAAATATGGCCTTAACAGTACAGTATGATTTCCCTTCAAAAAACTAAAAAAAAAAAAATTGTTAGTATTTCCCTGTTATAGTAGTGCCCATCAAATTACAATTACACCATGTCGTCCCCAAATTTGAGAAGCCTATTTTGCAATACAACATACCTCGGCAATATCTCTTAATCATTGGGTGCTGCAAAACAAGGAAATACCAAATTGTTTCCTTAATATGCCTATGTATGAAGAAATTGTGGGCACTTCCCTGTACAGTGGCCCTTCCCAAGAAGTATTGATTGCTTCGTGAGATAGCTCAAGGTAGGTTGTATCGCCAGATATGCTTCCATGTTATGCGAAGACCTTTGACACAACTATAATTCGGCAAGAGAAGTATCAAATTGCGAGTTCGTTGATGTCAGATTGAAAATATAGACTCAACAAGATTTAATTATAGAGTTTTTTTCCAGCTATAAATTGTCACAATTATGCAATTTGCAATCAATGATATCAAATGATACTTGAGTGCGAATAATGACATGCAAATACGAGAATACATTTTCTCCTCCTAAAACAGCTTCACACATCCATAATTCTAAATACATCAGATAATGAATTTGAATATAATATAAATCCTCAATCCTCCCTGATAAATATTCAATACATTTATCTGAATAACTAAAAAAGTTGTGGAATGACATTTAATCAAACTCTATACTTTCAAATAAATTCTGTCTTATTATAATGAAGAATAATGAAAAAAATTACAGAAAATATTAAAATTTATATTTCACTGAGAGGAAAGAAAATATATCAACACAAAAAGAGTCACTACTAAAAATGTTAATTATAATTGCTAAACTTCCTTTTACAATTATAATAGTTATCAAAATAAATTTCTCATTTTTGTATTAAAGACTAATAATTTATTTTTAAAATAACAACTAAGTGTGAAGTGGTTAACTGTACTTGCAAGCTGAAAACTTAATTTAAAAATACCGAATAAAAAATTTTCCTAATACGTGAATATAAAGTGCACAAAAAATTAATCACATAAACAATTCAATACATAAAAGTGCAAATTATTATTGAATACGCAGTCTTTGTTTTAAAAATTTAATAATCTGAAATGAAAATCAAAGATCGGAATAAAATGTTAACGCAAAGAAAAATATTTTTGCTATAAATAAAATGGATTACTTAATGAAAAACTGAAAAAAGGGGGGGGATGGAATCATGTTTTCGGCAATTTCAAATGTCATTTCATAAAAATGGTAAAGCGATTTGGATAAAAAAAAGTTTATTTGCATACAAAACGAGAGGCAAAAAAAAATTAAACAATAAACATAAGAATATATTTTTTGTTCAAGATTATTATGTTAGCTGAAATTAAAAATATATACAACAGCGTTAATAAAACCCGAGTAACAATGCACAAATTAATCTTCCAAGTTTCATTTGTTAATAGCTTTTACTGAATCTTTCATTAATTTTGATTAAACAAATAACATTGATCAACATAAAAATGCAAATCACTTAAAAACTCTCATACCGAGAAAATATCTTAGTAGCAGAAGTGACAAATTTACTAACTAACATAATTTTTTGCGTGTCACTTGGTAGTTTTAACTGTAGATCCTTTCAAACAGGAACCCAAGTAATCAAATCGTTGATAAGGGATTTGAAAAAAAAAAGACTGTCACAAGGCATGTTCGCTCCCTTCGGTTTCGCAAACTAGAACTCTAAACGTGTAGGAAAAACGAAAAAATTTCAATTAACTTCAAAAGATATTTAACATATTTTAAAACATGATCATGAATTATGTATCATCTCTGAATAAAACTTCTTATTTTTCACACTGAAATTACTCAAATTGCTTCTAATTTTCAAAAATTACAAAAATGACATTAAAAGTGAACCATTTCTCTGTTGCCACTCAGAACGTTAATTTTAAACTTCCTTTATATTAGTATCTCCTAAACTTTTCTGGTGCTTTTGCTTAACATGTGTGAATGTAAACAATTCCACATATTTGAAAGGATCAGGATTGTGCGGCTCAATATTCCTCAGTAATCAATCAAAAATAGTAAATAGAAATAAAAACCTATATTGCTCAATAACCCATGCATAACCGTCAATGATCGCACTCATTAAGATTTCTATGCATGTTCGTTTATTTCAGAACTAAAAGATGGCTGTGACTACTACCGATACCGAAATAAAAATGAAAATAGATTCTGTTGAAGATGCAAGACGAGCTTATGAATTTTATACTGAACGAGAGGTAACTATTTTAAAATAAATGTTTCTTCCGCCTGAACTCTTTTTATGTTTCAATGTTTAATAGATGTAGAATTGCAATATGTAATTGTAAAATTAATTTCATATTATTGCAATTTAATGCACCAAATGGAAAGAATCTCTATATGGGTGATATGAATTCCATCTTCGTATTTGTGTTTTTACTATACAAAATAAAGTAATGGGGAAATAATTTATATTTATATAATTTTAATCTAATTTACTAAAATGTTAAATTTTAATTTTACAAATTAAAAGTGTTTGTTAAAAATGTGATTATTTTGATAAAGTGAGCTGAGGAAATCAATGTTGATATGGAAATAATTTAATTTTATTATGGATCACCTTTTCAAAATTATACTGTATATCAAATTTTTTTTAAAATTGTCATACAAAAAGTGCAATTCTGTAGGTTTTTTTAAAAATTTGTAAACTTAAGTTAAACTATGGTGAATATTTAAATTCTACCATTATTTAATGTTTATTAATTTTTATATTAGTCATTTACTGGTTATTTGAATAACAAAGTTTTTTAATGTTAAAATTGCTTGACATAGTTATTAGAGGATGTCTAAAACTTTGTTCTTGGAAATTTTGATTTTCAGCAAAATATGTGTTGATTGATTGTAAAAAAAAGTAAAATTTTAGAATTAGGAAATTTTAATTTTTATTTCAATGTATGTTGGAAATTAGAATTGTTTAAATACAAAAATGGAGTTCATTTCTATTCAAAATACATTTGATTAATATAAAAACCAACGTATTTAAAAACAACGTTTTTATATGGTGGCAAAGTTTATTATAGAAAATTATTGAAATATTAGTTAAAACTGTTGGTTATTTTTAACTTTAAAATTTACTAAAAAAGAGATATTTGTGAGCATATTAAAAAATTCATAATACTCATAAAATCAAAACATGCATTTGAAAATTTGTAAGTCATTCTATTAAAAAAAAATGGGAACCAGAATTCAGAAAAAATTATTGTGATAAGACATGGTGCCAAATATTGGAAACTTTCTTTCTTGCGAATGATTACTGTCTAAAAGTCAGCAACCCTTACTATCTCGGAGATAGTAAAGGGGAGATAGTATCTCCCCTTTGTGAGTACAATAGTTTTACGAGGCCTCATGTGGTGTGGGGAGTGTTCCCAGAGGGGGAAAGAAATTTTTTCCTCAATCCTAAAAGCGCGGAGAGGAAAGAATATTTTGACTTATTAAAATTATTGAAATATTAGTTAAAACTTGTCGCAAACATCTAAATATTGCATTGTTAGGTGAGTACGAACGATTCCCAAAATTTCAAAGCTCTAGCTTGATGGGAAGTTGGTTAAATTAACGATCGAAAATTTGATGACACACACACACTCACACACACACCAAGTGAAATTCAGAAAAACGTTGTAAAAATGTGTTCAATTGTTTTCCTTGGAAAAATAAAGACTAGGAAGTAAGCAAATATGTAATTAAGTGTACAATTTGGATGTTTTATGAAAGTCATACAACTGTATAAAGGAAGCATGGATCTATCGAATGTTTTTCAAGGTGCTGACTTTTTTTTTATTTTGTAATTCTTACAAAAGCAAATATTTTAAATTTTAGTCAACAAGCTTCTGATATATGTTAACCTTTAGATTTAATGTTTATTTTAAAAAAGTATGGCAAATATAATCTGATTTTCAAAGGTATCATGAGCATGAAAAAAAATATGGAACCTTAGATAATTCATAAAAAAAAAAAGAATTTCATTAGTTTTCTCTTTCAATTAGTTTCTTAGTATTTATTAGAGATAATATCTTAGGTTCTCTTTGGTTAAAGTCTGACACTTCTTTTAATGTAATTCCTTTACATTAACCATAGCTAGTTTGGTTTGAACTCTTTGGTGATGATTATAATGTCCGATGTCTTCCATATTGTCTTCTCATTCTAACATTTCATCAGTGTACACAGCAAAATTATAAGGATTGTTGGAAGCTTATGTATAGAAACATAAAATAACATAGCTCGCATTTTTAACCTTTTAATATTTTGTATTTAATTTTAGCTTTAGGTCTTGTATTTATTTTTATTTTGTGATTCTGCCTTTTTGGAAGAGTGCGTCAGAGATGGTACAAATATGAATGTAGTTTAAAGAAAAGAAAACTTGAAAGAAATAAGACTAAAGTATAGAATAAGTGTTCTGTATATAGTCAAAGGTGTGAGGAAAGAATGATTTCAATTTGGCTCAGAAAATATTTAATGCAATTTTAAAAGAAATATATATTTTTTTATGATCAAAATGTATTATATATATTTACTTTTATCCTTATTTTCAATCATAAATTGACTTGGTATTATTTTAAAAAATTTTACTAATTATGAAGACTTGTAATTAAATTTTTTTTATTATATTAAAGACAATACTGTACCATTTTAACTGTGCATGAATGAAGTTGTACTTAAAATTATAGTATTATATAGTACAGAAATAATTAACTAGCTGAAGAATTAAATCACTGATATTGTGTATCATTTTCATATAAGAAATTTTCAATTAGTCAATTTTGTGGAAAATGAATAATTAGTTTCTTAAATGTTAAATTTCCATTTGAAAATCATTTTTCTGTTTATAAATGTAACATTAATTGAAATATTCCTTTCATTTTCATAGAAAAAACTTGACGCTGAGTTGCAAACTTTTATTCAACAACATGACCGACAAGATGACAAAGTGCTTTCATTACAAAAAATGATGTGAGTTTTTACAATTTTTTTTCATCTGTGATTTTCCTTAGAAATTGCTTCTTTTCAATTCAAGAATATTTAATGAGTTTTTTTTTTTTTTTTTTTTAATATAACAACTTTTCTCCTATTTCTATTGAAACATTGCAGGCCTCAATTACAGTTAGCACATTCAGATGCTCAGCAACTTTCTGGTATGATAGCTTTCACTTCTGCTTTGGCGGAAAATATAAGTAGCAAAGTTAAACAACTTGATGTCACTAGAGTAAGTATTTACTGTTAATATAACAATATTATAAATGGTCAATTTTATATTACCTTAATTGTTCCTGTGTGTGTACTTTATAAGTGTTTGTATTAAATAAGAGTGTGTCATAAAACTGTATAAAATTTCACTTTCATTGTCTAATCTTTTTCAAGAATTTAGTGATCATCTCCAGATTTGTTTAGTCAGGAGGAAATATTATTTGAAAGAACATTTTCTTTAATCTGAGATATAAAGTTTTGTCAATGATATAAAGTTTAAAGCTTATAAAATGTATGAATGTGTATTTTCAACTTTATTTATAGAATTTTATTTGAAATGTTTAAAACAGGAGAACTCTAATGCTATATATGAGGGAGAGGCCATAGCTTGACTTTTGAGCCACATGCGGCTCTCAAAGACGAGCGGTGTTCTTCTTATGCTTGCAAAATTTATGTATGAATTATGGAAAACTAAAACTACTTAAAATCTGAAGTAATTTATTCATTTGCAAAATTATTAGTAAACTTAAGCTTATCAATATCTAAAAGGAATTATTTTATTTCATTTCTTGTTAGTTTAAAAACTTAATGTTATTCAAAAGCACTAAAAATTTTTTTAATATTGTATTAATTTTATCAAACAAGTTTGTAATGGGAGTCTTTTGTAATTAGGTGTGCTTGTGAATGCTTTTAAAATTTTAATTGACTTGTTAGGGCAGTTTATGCAAATTCAGTTAAATGCAGATAAAACTAATTAATGCTTATTTTCAATAAATTTAAATGTTGAATATAAACATTCACAACAATTCGAGGTTCCAAAAACTGATATTTAGCACACAATCTTTGGTGTTAGGATATTTTTGTTTTGGAACCTGTTTCCAAAATGCTATAGTTAAACCATTGTATTTTTTTAAATTGTTTTAATTCTTCATCTTCTTGAAATTTCAGTAGCTCCAACTCTTCAGCTGTAATATCAAGCAATTGACAGTGAGACAAAACAGCTATTTTTCAAAATGTCAACAAGAAAAAAGGCTTTTTAAAAATGTGAATGATGACTTCAGTAGTCTGAAGCTACTAAATCTTTCAGTAATATCTTCTGTTCAGCTTGTATGTATAATCACTAATTATAATTTTATACCTAGGAAAAGTTGTCAACATTTTAGTAAGACATTACAAACAAGTAAATGTTTAATTTCTCAAAGAGTTAAATTTTCTTTTGAAGGCTAAAGACACTGGGATAAATCAGAAGTTAGTTTACCATTCCCTTGCAGCAATAAATTTGATGCTTGTATCTGTAAAAAATGCCATATCTATTAACGAATTGATATCTTCAAGTTCTGGGAAGTATTTGATTGTTTTTAGCACATTAAAGAATTTTGTGAGCACATTGCTTATTTAGAGTCAATTTACTAAAAACATTGAAACATCATCTAGAAGCTCATCATTTTCTAAGTCTTTTCGTGAAGCTTTGAATTTTCAATGAGTTTTGGCACTTGAGCCTTTGCAGTCAACAATTTTTAAACTAGCAATGTATAACTTTGAGGCAGCAGAAACTTGAGATTTGTCTTTCTTGGTGTAAGTGTGAAGATGAATTAAGAGATGAGAATAATTAATAGATTCTTGTATTGTAAAAGTCGCTGATGCAGGTATTTGTTCAATTAATTTGTGCATTTTTTTATTTTCTGGAACTAAAGTAGAAATTATTTCCACAATGTTTCTTTTTATGAACTCTCCTTCAGTGTAAAGGCATGTTGCCAGAACAATATTGAATGCCTTAATAAATTTGATCTCCATTGTTAAATTTGCCTCTTTATAAATGTTGACATAACCTTAGTTGCATGATTTTATTTTTATAGACATTATTTTAGCTTCTCTTAACTCTCAACCAGTAGAAAATTGTTGACTGAAAGAACAGTGATATGATTCATAATGTCACTTAAGATTATTGGCTTTTAACTGAGACAATGTTATTTGACAAAGACACATTGGTTTTCAGTTTTTCTCCACAAACAAATTCTTCTCATTTCGCATTACAGCTTCTGTTCTCCTCTTTGTTTTTACATTTTCCAAATAGCATGATTGCTTTTTAGATAGGAATATTGAAGAAAAACTTATAATTGTCTTATTAAGTTTACTCTCAGAATTTTAAAAAAATACTATTAGACACCATATGCCTAACAATCTACACTATCTGCTATGGACAAATTGGAATGAGCTGATATAAAAAAATAAAGGTTTGAATAAGGTTTAAGCCACATCCTTGACTAGAGAAATATTTGTTGGTGATAAGTGTCCAATTATGGCAATCCTCAATTCTCTGTGTGAATGGGGCTATTAATTCATTAAACCTACCATTAAGGACTGTTACACCTTTAAAACTGGTCAATTTGACTATTTTCAAAATTGTGCCAAAGTTTTGACCATTTATCTAGCAATTATCTCATTAAATTGGTCTTACAAACATTCCTTTTTTAAAATGTGGCTTTCAGAAGTAGTGTAGCTGCCCACCTCTGCCATTTGTAAATATTGTTATGAATCTGCAATATGCTTCCCTGTAAAATTATTCTTGGAAAAGAAAATAATCATTTACAGAGGTTTTGTCAGAGACCAAGGAAAGCTCACAAAATGACATCCCCCCCACCACTCCCCAACTTTGGTGACAAAATGAAGTTACTCAGAAATGCAGTATATGTACTATAGTTTTTAAAAAAATTTGTATGTATGTTATATGTAGCTTAATTTTTTTTTTCCAGAGCAGAGTTTTAGAATGTATGCAAAGAGTAGAAGATATATTAGATCTGAAATTCTGTACAGATGGAGTGCAAACTGCCCTTCAAAATGAAGATTATGAACAGGTAACTCTGAAAATCATTCATTTCTGCTTATTAACATATTAATAGCCGATTTACAACTTTTTTAAAAAAAATTTAATTTCGTTATTTTGTATCTGTTAATGGTAGGATATAATCCATACATAAAAGTTGGCATTTTTCTTATATAAAAATCAAAATTATAAATTTAATAATGGTGGTATTTTATTATTCTTTTATATTTTATAATTATCCTGTTAATTTTTAAAATGCTCATTTAACCTTTTACATGCCGAAATATAATGCAAGGATAATTTCAAACTATTTATTGACTAAAATCTGATTAAAGTTCAAATATATGAACTGCGCATAAATTTTTCTTCATGATTTATAACGTGTTCCAAATGTGAAACATTGGTGGGAAACAATTTTTTGCATATTTTCAAAAGATATGATTAATTACCAAATTTCATTAAAACTTGAAATAAAGTTATTAGAATAAAAAAAAAAATATAGAAATGTATATCAAATAGTTATAAGCATATATCATAAACAGTTATTATAATAGAAAAATAGATGTTAATAGTTTATGTAACTTCTACAATTTAAATTTTTTCTACTTCCTGTGGTAGTTAGGAAAGCAATTGTACGGTCTTTTCCCACCCTTAAAACATTCCCCCCCCCATTCTTCTGCCATAGAGCATAAGATCTGTATGTTAAAGGCATAGGGTAATATTCTTCAAATATTCGGAATGAGTGTGCATTGGCAAAAAACAGAATGGGTTTATACTTCATGTTAAGCAAACACATTGTCTTTTCTCTTCTGAAATTGACATTAGTTCTAACCCTGTAGTTTGAGGCAAATGTGAATGCAAAATGCACCTAACTGCAAAAGTCATTTTTAGGACAATGCTGAATAGATTCCAGTACCACTTTTTGCTTCTAAAAATTGATCGATATGTTCCAAGAAGTCTGTTTAACAAATTGACTCCTCCCGTTCCCTCATTGTACCTTTTTGTAATGTGGCTGAGAAATATCAATTATTTTTGTGTTTGACAAAATCTCTTAATTTTAATGACAGGCTCTTGTATCAAATAATTCTATGCTACAGTTACTTTGCCATCGCTTAGTATTCAAAATTTCCTCTTTTCCATTTTGAGGCTTTTTTTTTTTTTTTTTTTTTTTTTTTGGTGATTTGAGAAGGCTTGACCTGTATGAAATTCTTTCATTTTCCTGCAGCCTTAAAATTCTTTTCAGACATTTCAGTCAATAGTTTATGTGATGATAAAAAGTTGTCAAAGAAAATTTTATGTTTTTCTGGGTTTTCAACATTGGATAAAAGCTCTCATGCAACTTGAGATTCATGAAGAGAATTTTCAATTTCTGAATTTTGTCCCATTGTAAATTCTCATAACACGCAGAAAACTTCTGTTTGAATGGGACATCCATATATTGAAACCAAATTGTATTGGTTTACCTTGGATGAATATTTTAACAGAATAATTACCATGATTACGTATTCATTCTTGTATACTTAATTTAGAATGAAAGGTACCAAATTGCTTTTAAGTTTTTTTTTTTCTTATCTTTCATAAAGGGGAGAAACTGTTATTTTATCTAATGCCAAAGTGTTATTATCTATAATATGATTTTTTTAGAAAACTTTCTAAATATGTTTCTTGATATTACTGTAGGAAACAATTGGGATCGATAAATATTCTTGTGTGCTTCAGTACGCATCTCCTTGTACATGGTGGTATCCACTAACCCAGTGGTTGACAACATTTTTTTATTGGGTCATTTTTAAATTTTTTTCACAAAAATTTTTCCTGATGGGCTGCATCACTTTTATTTCAGATAATGCATTATCTTAGAGTACAGAAAATGAAAACATTATACAAATGGTATAATCCAATATACCTTAAATATAGAATTACAAATTTAATATCATCAAATCTATATTTACAATTTAAAATTAATTGTAGAATGTTAGCAGAAAAGTAAACACCATGTGAATAAAATGAACCCCTATTTAATTAAGAACATTTAATCAATTTAATTACTTCCTTGATGCTGTTTCATTATCCCTGTAAGGTTTCAGATGTTTGGGTGACAATTTGTTGGTTTTAAAATAACACATGTTTCTGAATTTTCAGTAGTTAACCTGTTTTGTGATGAATTGAGAATGAATTTCATGTGGGAAAATACCTGTTCACATGAGTAGCTGGACCTAAACTCTGAAAGTGAAGTGAAAACAACTTTCTTTACCAAAAAAAAACTTGGGAGAAAGTAATGCCCAACATGTAGCAATCATGCTTAAGTGATTTTCATCAGTGACTTCAAGTTGTCTTCTTAAAGCCTTGAATTATGTTGTCCATATTACTGAGTTTTATAAGTCAATTGACTCCATATTCAGATTCTCATTTTCAAGGAAATTGAAATATTGTAGGTCCTACACATTGCTCTCCATTTCATCGGGCTATATTAAAAAACTAACATAGGACCATTTTCTGTAAAGTTCTGATATCTGGTTTCAAATTCGGTTTGAATTGCATCTATGTAAGTTTTAAGCATATCTACTTCTGCATTTGTAATATCTTTATGAGTTTTTACTGAAGGGAAATATTTAAATGTTCATTTCACTAAGTCACCCTGGAATAGAACTATCTTACAACAAAAACTTTTCCATGCTTCATAAAGTTTGAGAACTTCTCCTTTTTGTATTGTGTAATGAGCCGTCATATTTGTTAAATGCAGTAGGCATTCAATTTATTTGAATTTGTGATAAACTTCTACTGGAGATAAGGTGACCAATTCAGGAACCATTACACTAATATTCTTAAATGTCCACTTTCTTCTGGAGCCAGTTGACAAATATCAATACATTCCCCTATCTCACAATCATCAGATAATATGTAAAATTAACTAAGTTACTCTTTAACAATCTGAAAGGGTTTTGATTAAGTCATCTAATCAGTACAGTGTATCCTCACTAACCAAAGAAAATCACAGAAAATTAAAATAATAAATATATCTCATCACATGATTCGCTTTAGATGTTTATCTCTAATTGAGTTATAAGCAATGTCCAACTAATGCATTTAACAAAAAACACAGGATTTTTAGCAGCAGCTGAGGATTATCTATGGAGAATATTTAAGCGAGAGAGGGGAGAGGCAAAGACTAGGAGTAAAAATAAACACTCTTAAACATCCTTCATTGATGTATACGTACAATTCTTGTATCCAAAATACTTTCATCAAATCTTCTATAGAAGAATTTTATCATGTTAAAAAATATACCTTTAAATACCAAGTTTCCTTTCTGGAATATGCAAGCCTAATAGTAAATGCTTCTTACCTAATAATAAAAAGAAAAATAATCTTTTTTTATTGTAACTTACTTTCATCATTAAAAGGATCATTTTTAATTACATTAAATTAATTATGAAAGCATTTTTTGAATTTTGTATGATTTTTTTTTTTTTTTTTTTTTTTTTTTTAATTTTGCTCAATGTAAAGAAGAAAAATGTTGAAATTATGAAACCTTAGTGCCAAAGAGTCAATTGATATTTACCTTCTACATAATAATTTTTGCATAGCAATGCAAACAAGATTGTATTTTTCACTGAATTTTAAAGTTGATGTTCCATAAAGGGAACATTGGAGTGTAAAAGGTTAAAATGTTTAAAGTAAAAAAAAAAGTTTTTAATATTACACTTAGTATAGAATAATTAATTTTAGTGTTACAGACTAATGTATTTTTTTAATTCTAATTACAGCCAATGGATTGTGATATTGGCATGCTATTTTTAAAAATTTCATTATTTATTAATAGAAAAATATAGATTTTATAAATGTTAAATTTAATTAAATATTTTGAAACAAAAATCTTCTGGAATTTGAGCAATTTTTGATTTTAGTAGTACTACAATAGAAATTTTCACAATTTTAATGTGAGTATGTGTGGGGAATATATTTGTGGGAGGGGACACCATTCTTAGTTGGGACATATAGGATGTTGCCACATATTTTGAGCATTTTCAAATTAATAACATCTATGCTAATTATTATTGAATCGGAGATTATTTGAAAGTTATTTCAGTAAGTTTATTTAGAATTATTATCATTTAGATATCTTTATTTTTATATTCTTTTCAGCATTGAGTCGAAAAAAAAAATTCAAATTTTTGTTGTAGTAATAATTTTTACCAAATTTTATGATAAAGTAATTTGCAGAGTGGATTGGTTTGGATCTATAGATAAATATTTGTTCAAACATACATTTCTGTCCGAAGCGTGAAACAGCAATTTATTTTACTTTATATTCATAATACCTTTAAGAATTTTCAAAAATATTTTAATATTTTTTATTTGTTAATCCTTATGATTTTTATGTTCACAATTGAATCATAATTCTAAATACATATTTAATTATTGAATAAGTATTATTAATTCTGATCATTTTTTTTTATTATTATTATTTATTTACTTCTTGTTATAATTATATATTAATTTTAGGTATTAGACTATGCACTTATTTCTTTTGTACTTTTTTATAAATTACCTTATTGTTTTATAGAGAGAGAGCAATTACCTAATTTACACGGCCGTGGTAGCCTAGTGGTCATGGCTTCGGATTCGTGGCCAGTGGTTTTCGTTCAGTCGCTGTTTCGATCCTTGGCCACTAAGTAGCAGGGGTTGATACATGTTAAATCTATTGGGGCCCAATGTCCTCCAGTTGACATGGTGTGGAAGTTAGGAGAGAGGTGCCAGCTCAGGTGTCATCCTCGTCACTTGACTGAGGTTCAAAATTACATTGTCCATTGACAAAAGCCCTCATGTTGCTTCTAATATGAAGTTAATAAAAACTAAAGCTAAACTAAAAAATCTTAATTTTTATACACACACACAAACATATATATATACATACAAACAGTTGAAATTACTTTATCTTCATTCTTATTTTATCATCATAATTTTTTACTTTTTATTTTATATGTGATGCTCTATTTTCAGAAGCATTCTGATTTTTTCATTATCAAAATAATATTTTAATTTTCGGGCCTGTATTATTTATTTAAAGTTATAGTGGATTTTTTAAATTTCATCAATCTATTTTCTTTTTAATTCTCTTATAATAATTAATTAAAATACTTTTATTATTCTTATACAAAGGATGATTAGTTGTTGAAATATGAATAGTTTTTAATAGATAATAATGAAATTAGGCATTGTTTTAAATTGAAAAGTGTAATGTATGTTTGATTATTGTAGTTGTCCATATAAATTAGCCATGCCATAAAGTAACTTACATAAAAATTTAGTGAATGGAAACGTTTATTGTAATTATTTTATGGATAATTGAATGTCTTTTATATTCTTTTACTAGAAATTAAGTTATATGATTTAGCAGAAATCATTTAGAATAGATGCAATAAATGTAGTCATGTTTTATATAAAATGTTTACACTTGGTTTTACATGTAAATATCTGCAATATTTTATGACAAGTTACGTTAAAAGGTAATTTTTTTTTATTCAATAATGTAAAAAGGGTTATGATTTTCTCTATGTTACCCCTGAAATGTCACTTAATTCGTTTATTGTAGATGCATAAAAAGTTTAAAGAAAGGGGGAAATTTTTTATGGGGATTCACAGTAAAGTACTAAATCTGTACTGAGAATATAATTTTTTTGATGCTTAGAATGAATAAACAAATCAAATAATTTAAATAGATTAATGTTTTAAATCTGAGTGCCATGCAGGCAATTTTTTTTTTAAAAAAAAGATTATCCTAATTAATTATAATTACCATAATTATAAAGAAGTATGAAGTGTATTACAATTTCTTACGTTGTTTCAATTTCATTAATACCTTATATTTGTTATAATAAATATAGTTATATACATATTTATTACTTATTGACATTAAAAATTCTAATATTTCTATATATTTATTATTTGTATTTTTATAGTATCATTTTATTAGTTTCAAAAGTTAATTATATATAAAGTTATGTAAAAGTGCATAGTCTATTTATAAAAGTTATTTGAAATATTTCAATAATTATTATCTAAAAACATCTTTCCAGGCTGCTGCACATATTCATCGCTTTCTCAGCTTGGATAAAACTGTATTGAAAAAATCAGCTGCTGATAGTAATGAAGGTAATAATATATAAGCAATATTAGGAATCTTGTTAATGCATAAATATGCTTATGTACATATGCTAGTATTAAATGATTTTGTTCAATATTATTTTAGTGAACCAGAGTTAAGAAAAACTATTTACTAATAATGTGAGGTATAAATAAATGATTCATTTCCCTTATGGATATTATTTTAACTTTAAATTTAAGTAATATTTTTCTGATGCCACTGGATATGTAATTAGGAAGGATGGATTTGACGGTCACTAGTTGCTCATATTGTAAATTTCAATCTGTTTATTGAAGTAGATATTAGCATCTTTTTATTATATTGACATGGATGCTTAGATATTATCATTTTACAGACAAGGAAACAATGGATTTTATGCTTGGTAAATAAAAATTAATTAACCAAGATTAATTTGGATTGGTGCTAAAGTTATTAAAAATTAAAAAGATGATAATATAGATTAATCATACATATGTATGAGGTATTTTCAATAAGTCCTTAGAAATTCCAAGAGATGTGCTTGTAGCATCGAATTTGGTTTATTTTTAGTAAGCATTATGACTTGGTAGTTACTTGTATTCATAATCAAGTCACTTTTGGCACCTCAAAAATCCTTTGCTATATTTTTCCTGTCGATGAAACTATCTTCATTTTTTTTGGAAAAGATTCAACAGAAGCAATCCAACTTTTTGATTTTGGCTTGATTTCTGATGCATCCAGGTCTTATCGATAGTGACAACTTGATGCAAAATGACATCAACAACTTGATGTGCCAGTAATCAGTTCTACCCAATCAAAACTAACTTATGAATCAATGTCCAATTTGTTTTGCTTTTTTCATTGTGACAAATGGCAACACCTAATGGTAACAACAATTTACCTAATTGATGCCATTTGTCTTCAAATACAAGTACTTCTTGAATCATCATCATATATGTGTGTGTATTTATTTATATATTTATTTAATTAGCTTATTGCAAAGGACTTGTAGTTCATGATATATGATAGACATAAAAGTAAACATTTCTTAATATTTTGTTAATGAATCTGTTGAGTTAAAGCAGCTTGTTCATTGTTGCACATACCTCAGAAGATTCTTTTATAATTTTTGATCTTTTTAAAACTTATTTGGTATTATATCCATTTTATTGAAAAAAGCTGAATTATAAATTGAATGAGCTTCAATTTAACATTAAATGAATATGACAAATATTTTTAATTAATTTTCCTCAAAATAGATTTGCAGATATTATTTAAAATGTTCTCATAGACTAGAATATATAATTTGACATTTTCTTTAATATATATTTATGTGAAATTTTTACATGTGTTATGTACTTCCAGATTTTGATAAGAAAAGCATCCTGATTTTTATCCTTTTCATACTGAATATTATACTTCAGAGATGATTTCTGTAAAATGCATCAACATTTCCAAAACCTTTTTGGGCTCATTGAAAAGCTTTAGTAAAAGATAGGATCACGAAATTGAATTCTTGCCTGTATAATTATGCATGAATGATTCCTATTTGCATTAATATTATAAGATTCTGGATTAGATGTGTGTGTATAAAAGGAAATATTTTGCTTATTTCCATGAATACTTATTTTAAACTTGTTTATTAAATTGGATGCAATCAACATGTTCAGTTCAATTGGTTTATCATTATAGATGATCAAGAGCTAGGCAACACATAAAATTTAGGTCAATCATTACTAATATTTTATTTTGAAATTTAACTCCCAAACTGTCAAATGTTATTTTAAAAACTTGTATAATAAACTATTTATCGTTGCTTTATTAATTATTTCCTACAAATAGGCAGCAGCTTAGATGAAGCCTTTGAGAAATTGCATGAAGCTGAAACTCAGTTAAAAGCAATTGTTATGCGGAAGTTTGATGAAGCAGTCAGAGATGAAGATGTAGCCTCAGTTGAGCGCTTTTTCAAGATATTCCCTCTCCTTAACCAACACAATGAAGGTCTAAAAAAGTTCTCGACTTATCTTTGTTCTCAAGTGAGATTACATTTTTTTTTTAATTTAGTGAAATTATTCATGTGTATCTATTATTTTTTTTTATTATGCATATAAAATTAACTAATTTGTCCAGAAAATTAACAGTGATTAATTTGAGTGAAGAAACTTTTATCAGCTGTAAAAATGTGATAAGTTATTCATAATTAAATAGGTTGCATTGAAGGAATTTCAAATAGATGTGTGTGTATGAATATGTGTGTGCATGTGTGTATGTAATGATTTAACTTTAATTTAATGATTTCTCACACTAATAATTTAATTTTTTATTCTATTCCATTCCCTAAACAAAAAGTAAAGAGCTCATTCTTATGTCCAGATCCCATTCCAAATTATCCTTTTATTTATTAGATCACACGCTCATAAAATTTGTTTAATCCCTTTTTCCCATCACCATAAATCTGCCAAAATAATCCCTACTAGACTCCTCTGGAATCCCTAATCCTGTACCACGTGTTCTATGACATCTCTTATGAAATATCCCTGTTATATAATGGGATACTCTGCGAAATAGAGCATTTTTTATTGTCTCGTCATTGCAGGAGGCACTGTGGTTAAACCGCTCAAATGTAAAACTTCTTTTTTCTTTCACCCGGCTGGCCAACCTTGCGCAGCATTTACCTAAAATGAAAAACCAATAAAGAACAGTTGAGGATGTAACTCACATTCTTCATTGATTAAATATTGTTTACGTTCTAAGTCGGCAGGATTCTCAATGCTAAAACTCCAATGGAATAAAACTAGCAAAATATAAATCTAGAAAATCAACTTTTATCTAGGGGTGTCAATCATCACTTCAGGGAATTAATTGTCCAAGGACCTTGATACTTTCTACCAAATGGATGATGAAAAGCTGTCTCCATTCTATAAAAAGAAAAGAAAAAAGAGCTTTTTTCTCCCATGTCTTGAAAAATTAATGGCCACGTGTTTCAACTTCACTCATCTACATTTT